>JARJDZ010009402.1:0-89215 GCA_030264555.1 Aleochara sp. GC000083
TAAAACCTACAAATAATTTGCAGAAAACGAGGGACGAGATGACACAACCCGAAATAACAGCAAAATTGAATTTTGATTTATAAATGCGGCACCTTTTTCGCGCCGCGCGCATTTCGGGCAATAAGCGCGTAAAATATGCGAACATTTTCGGTTTTATTTACTTTTGTTTATTTACTTTTCGGAGTCGGCGACATGGGCGAAAGACAACGAAAATGATGACGAACACAACGAATGCCATGGGATACACTTTATGCACTTTATATTGCATATTGCATGCGAAGAGGAGAGGAGAGCACGCCAACGATCCTGGCGCGTATAATGGTCAGACTGGTGCAGATGCAGCAGAAAGGACACCAATATTCCGAAGGAATCGCAATAAAAAAGCGTACGTACGAATGCAAATGCGGACACGCAACCGGCGGCCAAACGCGCATATGAATGCAAATGTGTGTAAATTATAAAATATGCAAATGAAACACATTTTATTTGCGGGCGAGAGCTGGTGTAAATTTCAGTGACATATTTTATTGCCGATTTCCTTTTATTTCACATGATATTTTATCATGCACTTTTTCAGATTCTTAATTTATGAAGCTATCGGTCTGTGTTTCAACTAAACTAAAAAGAATACCTCAACTTCTTCAATTGCATCCAACTGGATAAAAAATGTATTTGATAGTTTTTTTGTTAGAAATTATAGAGTGCTTATTGTGCAATTGATGTGCAATTCTATTGTGTGCTAGAAACTGATGATTAAGTTTAAACTTTCAAACGAATGGATGACGCTCGTGTTGCAATTGGAAGATTTAATAATTTCAACTGTGCAGATCGCAAGCAAAAGATAGAAATCAAGACACCAAGAGTGAAAACGATGTCATGTGGTTTCATGTCATCGAGATGTGATTCAATTCAATTCAATAAGACCTTTTCTTGTATTCATAACCTACATACAGATCGACGATTTTCAAGAAATTCTAAAAAATTATGCATCTAAAATTTTTCTATTCTATTCATTTGTATTATAAGAAATTATTAATATGTAACTTGTGAGAATTTCATTAAAACATTTCCCATGAATGTTGTAAACTTTTAATTCAGTTTAATGATGTGGTAATTTTAACGTGAATTTTGTACTCAAATATGACTTCATAATTTTTGTACTCTAATATTTATTATAATAGAAACTTATGTTGTGTGGAATGTAATAGATAAACTGAAAGTTGTGCTTTTGTTGTATTGTTGCGCTAATGCTGTGTTATTGTTGGCACATGCAACAATTCATTCTGATTGTTATTGTTACAAATGTTAGCTTATTGTTGCTTGATGTACTACACACACCAGATTTGGATATCATAGACCAACCTACATGCTGAAGAAATATGGTGACTATGATTCCAGACAGGTGTGTTTCATTGCAACAATTTAAATAATTTATGCAGTCGAAAAGTTTTTTATAAGAATTCATCTTAATAATAATATACTTCACTAGTCACAAAATGTGCATCTATGATAACGAAAGTATCCTTAAACAGGAGAGATTTTATATGAGATAAATTACTTTTATATTTTATACGAAAATCAAGTTTGAAAATGTTTGAAAACTTTGGGAATTTAATGACAACAAATTTCCATTAAATATTGCAGTTGTTTTAGTAAACAAATTTTGACAAATGTTTGAAAATTAATTGAAAATGTTAAACTTTATGGAATTTGCAATTTTTAATGTGAATGTAAGTGTAAATTAAATCTGCCTGTCACGTGCGAAATTAATGATGCAAAGTGTTGAAATTCGAAATGGTATGGACGCCCATCCCTCGCCATTGTTTCATCAACTATTGACTTTTTCGCGCCTCAAATATCATTTTATAATACTCAATTGCACTGAATCTATTGTGCTACGTGATGCGATACGCGATACGTTACGAATGAATCGAAGTGAACGTTATAATGAGTCTAATGTCAGTCGCATAACTACGTTTCGAACAATTCCAAAGAATGCCATTGATTTATTGATAAATGTCAATCAAATATTCGAAACCCAATAGATCAGAGATCGGAGATTAATCGATTTTAATTTCGAGTTTTTTAAAGTTTGCTAATTGGTTTTCTATGTCAAATCATTTAGCATTGAGCAATCAATTATTTTCAATATGAGTTGTGTAAAACGTTAAAATTAATTAGCAACTCAAATATACGAATATCAATTTGATTACGAAATGATGAAATATGCTGCATTCTCTTTTAGAAATCACATTGACAATATTTCCCAAAAATTATTGGACAGAGATATGTCCAAATAATTAAATTATCTATACAGTTCATTCAAACACGAAATTATTTTCAGTTCGAATGCGAATTTCCAATTTTTCCCAAATAAATCCGATAGTTTTTATCATGAATATTTATCGTATGCAATAGAAATAAATTAACTTTTTCATCGTGTCAGAAAAACAATAAATAATAATCAATGAATAATTAATCAAACATAAATTATATTAAATTATGCAAACTAAATATTTATGGAGAATAATAACAACAGGATGAATAATGAATACACACTCAAATTGCACATCAATGAGAATCTAAATTAATGAACACCACGAACCAGGTCGGTCGTCTGTACAATTCAATGAAAATATATTGGATGAGAATGACCAATTTGTGCAGTTTGGTGGTAAAAATAAGCGTGTTTGTTAATAAATAGAGTTCTCAATAAAGTAAACAATCAATACGTTTTAGCTATAATTTTGCGAGGGATTTGAAATGATGCCTAATGAAAGGAAATAATGCGGCTCTCAAACATGATGATACAAGTACTCAATAATACAATAACTGCATTAACTATTATCCACAATATTATACAATATTAATGCATTGAGCTGGGCCGAGAAACGGACAAATGTTCGTTTTAATTATGAAACCGGCCGCACATTTGCACGGTATTATTATTTACCATTTCTACTGTTATTCCATTCGATTACAAATAATCCCCATTTTGTTATTTAAATATGAATACAGCATCAACGACTAATTCGATGCTATTGTTCACTTCGTTCATTCGATAATTGATTTACCTACGCGATATTTATGCATTATTTAGATTGCGACAATAATTTACCGCGTCGGGCTGCAAAAACCCAGACAGTTTAAATTTTAAACACGGTCATAAACAATAGATTAACGTATGAATAATTATGAGTGGTCTCTCCACAAAGTAGACAATATTCACTAAATATGTTTAATGATACATTATGATGACTTAAGTACCAAAATAATTTGAACCGAGTTTCAGAGGTCGGATTAAGCATTTGGCCATGAATTTTTATTTTGATTTCCATGTTCATAAATTCGAATTGTACATGACATGTGGTGAAAGAGTGTCATGGAAAACGCGAAAAATGCTTCGTGGTGTAATTGAATCACAGCATTAGTGCAATTCATCGATGGATGGAAGAGAATATGACAAGATGACAAGAAGCAATTCGGCCGAGCATCGAGTATAATTCGACTCGTTAGAGTGTCACTCACCGTCAACATCGGAAATAATAAGCTCGTTACTCATGAATAAAGTCATTGCAATATGCGCGCGTTATTTACACGCGCGGCAGTAAAACGCCAAAATGATAAAAACACGCGTAAAATTTATGCTTCCGATGTCTGTACGTACACATTGAACCCGCACTCATTTTTTTGTAATATAGTTCGCTTTTTCGTTATATTTTTGACTTTGCAAACTTTTCGCGGTAAATTACGTATGCGTCAAAGGGTCGTGATTTATGCGCGTGTTTGCCCCGAATTGCGGATACCTATCTGCACATACACACAGATTTATACACACATGGAGGAAAAGAAGTCTGCAAACGTTTTAAAACCGCCCCCAGTGAGCTTTTGAGGTTCGTATGTGTGTGTGTGTGTGGGTCCCGAGCATCAAGTTTACAGAAAAATGCAATTTAAATACAGTATGTGGCTGTTCCGATTCGAATTTATTATGCTTTCACACAGAGAGAAAACGCATGCCGACTGCGAGCGTGTCTCTCATAGATTTCCAATATATTTGCCATCGACTGCCGATGGCGTCCCTTTCATAGTCGTGCTTTCGTTCGCCGAATAAAACCGAGAAAAAAAATTGCACTCTCTTCGCAAGAGTCGTAAATTTTCGCGGTCATATTATGACGGTTTAAGTTTTATGCACAGAAAGTTTGAGTGAAAATCGCGATTAACTATAAAATCATTACTTACGCAGAAAATAATCTCCAAATAATCGAATTTCCTAAGTTACAACTGGAGCGATAAAATAATCAACTTCAGATGTGAAGTTTTTAGTTGCAAAAAGTTTACTAAATCTTTAAAAAGTTTTAACTTACCAAATACACTGAAGCAAATGAAGTTTTCTGAGGAGATGTTCTTGAAGAGATGGTCAACCTGTAAAAATATGTCAAAATTTTAAAACAAATTGAAAACTGAAACATTGATTTTCATCAAAATGTTAAACATGATGAACAAAAAATTATGAAACGAAATGAGAACTGAAATGGAATTGATTATAACGTAATGAAATACAAAATTAATGTTGGATCAGCAGGTGGAAACCGAAAGAAATCAATTTACCACCAGTTTAGCACCGTTTTCCTTCACCGAATTTTATTTACACATCACGACAGGGGTATGCCCACAAAGTCGATTTCGTGCTGTGCGGATTTCTCAAAACGTAAACAAAAAATAAACGCAAGGCATAAACATGGTGTTCAATCAAAATCCCAAGCTGAACATTATTTCCATATTTCGTTACTCTTCGGACACCTTATACACGAATCAACGAATCTTCAATTCCATGAAGCAGACTGCTTTTATTTTTAAAATTTTAACGATGCGGGGTGTAATATATTCGTGCATTCACAAAAAGTGACAAAACTTTCCATTTCAACTCTTGGGCCTCTTCGTCCTTCTCTTGGAAGGGACATTGTATGGTGGCCTATGTGAACAAACCTAATTCTAGATGCGTGGAACAATAATTTCTACCTGTTTATGAGCATGATTCGTTCCCAAGTGTTACAACTTGCATAAGTGAGACTCTTCAGAGGTGACGTGAATGTGAAGTTCCAACTCGTGCCTCATGTTTATATAGTATCTTTGAATTGGAATGATTCGGTTAGGTGATAGTTTTGTGTGCTCAGTATGTTATTAATAATGTTGGTCAACATGAGGTTTGACTTCATTGTTAGTCAGAGTGACAGAGCAGAAATGAAATATCAAATCTCCAAGAAGATTCAAAAGTTGTTCTAAAAATATATAAGATTTCAGAAATCAATGAGATCCTTGGAGCTTCATTTGAAGAAAACTACTGATCACAAGAAGTTTACCTAACATTATTTCGTTTTTGTAGTTTCTTTCGAAATAATATTAAGTCCAGAAAAGTTATACTACTATCATCTTCAGGTTTGGAACCATAACTAGATTTGAAGCTATCCTTATAATCCCAAGAGTCAGAATTCTGATCTGATCTACATAACATTTTCTAGTAAATCCAGTTTATTATTGGGCTGATATCTTCAGCTTTGGTTCCTAAAATATCTTGGACTCTGGATGACCAAACTTAGAAGAGCAGTTCCAAAGAGGTCAACTTTCTAGTGGTTTTGATTTAGTTTCTAAACGTGCACTTGCATCTTTTTAGTATAACATATCAACAGATATCACTGGTCCAACAAACAAATTTCATCAAGTAATTTCAATGTTACAACCTTAATTCGAGGACATTCGACATTTCAATGCTCACAACACAATTGCATACATGCATGTGGCACTGTCAATATTAATTTGGAAATTTCAAGCCGCGACATTCACAAATATGGGCAGAAAGCTAACCCAGAGGACGACGACGATGGAATACAATGCAATAGAGAATGGAAGGCAAACGCGAGCGCATTAAGCGTTCATTACGTATTCCGTATTATTACGAGCATTGTCATCTCGAGGATGGTGGTTGCCGTTGAATTTAAATATTATTGTCATTGTAGACAGCAAACGAAGCAACGAAGGAACGAATAGTTCTTGCGCGTGTGCTTGACTAGATATCAGAGTATCATACGACTCGTATTGGCAACGAAGGGCGACGATGATGCTGGTGTGTATCGTATTTAAATATTGTGATTGTGCTTATTACAACGAATAGTTTTGTATTCATATTCTACATTGTCATCTCGCAGTCCTTGCCGCACTATTATATATTATGTTGGTGTTATTGTTCGTGTCGCGCGGTTGTTGTCGTTGTTATTGTTGCTATTGTTGTTGGTACGGTCTGGCTGGCTGGCTGGTTGGTTGGATGGTTGGTTGGTTGGTTGGCTGGGTGTTATTATGATGTGTTCTACAATTCAAATTATGGTCTTATCCATGGATTTGCGTTACATTGATAATGGTAATGATGATAATGACGATCGAGCCGCGCGCAGTGAGAGTGCTTTGGTGATTTGTATCGCGTTTAGGTGTGGGCGCATTAATCAATGTGCATATGTTCAATTTAATCATAGATTGTCAATAATGGAGCAGATGTTGTATGTTAATTTTGACTTGTTTCAATTATACCGATAAATAATTCATTATTGGTTAGCATTTATCAATTTTCATTTTGAAAGAGTTTTCCTAAACTTGATTAATTTTAAATTTGTTATTCTTATTGTTGACTCTGAAGTTAGTCCGACTTCGATGAAGCTTTTAGATCAGAAACCAATTCTTACTTCTGATCCCATTCCTCGTCTCATTTCTAATTCTACTTGTAATTTCTAGACCCATTTCTATTTCAACTTCAAAATAACTAGTTTGATTTTAGTAGAATTCTTAACACTACTAAAACCATAATTCTATACCAAAACATACTGAAAAATTGCTCCTATTTCTTGATTTTTTCAGAATTTTGCATTACTAATCCTGCTTCAAACTTAAACATTGCTGATACAATACAAATCCCGAATTTCAGAATCTTGAAATAATTATAACACATCCATCATTTAAGAAATCATATTTTACAAACCTAGTGACTAAACATTACAAAAAGAATACATAACATATAATTTATGATTTGACACTGTTTCTACCATAAAACAATTAACAACGATTATAAAACTTTATGTTTATTACATGAATTGAAATATTTCTTTGCAATGGTGCATAAAATGATTTTTAATGCTTCATTTACAATGTACACATGCTTGTTTCAACATTGAACATTTGGTTTCAATTTACTCTGAAGCAAAAACGCACTGACGCGAAGTAGACCAACGATTACAAGAATTAAAAAGCCGCAAAAAAACTCATGAGAATACGTACACATGCCACCCATCTGGTAAAAGCAATTAATAATGAACTATAACACACGAACCCTGCAACAACTACGAACAATATTCATGCATGGATATTTATGCAGTGCAAGAGTGCAAGCGAAGCCATTTAACTATTTGTTTTGTCTTCTCAAACCAGCAAGCGCACTTTGTAATTTTTATTTTAATACACATCACCTACCACAGTTTATAGCACTAGTGCTCATTGCATTCAAACTATAGTTAGATGTGACCAAAGTCATAAAAAGTCGTTTAATCGGTCAAGTTTCTATAGTTGACAACGACGCACAACGTAGAGGAAATAAAACTTTTTTGTAGAGAAGTCACAAAGTCATTGTAATTTAGTGAACATGAAGTTTATAAGCAATACGTGCGTTTCAATCAAAACAATGATGCGGTTCATAAACTCGGATTATAATTCGAATTTTAATGCCTTATAATTCCACGAAAAATTGATGAATTATCAAATAATTTTATTCCAGAATTTAAATTTGCGTCGTTATAGTTGGACGGGAAATAATGAAGTTTATTAACACGCTGAATGGAAGCGAGTATAATAAAGTGAATTTCGCGCAACATTCAACTCGCATTCTACGTACGAAATGCGCAAATAATAAATAATACGTAATTCATTTCGAGCGCGAGCAAATTCAAGCGAGTAACTAACTTGTAACTTCATTTTCTTTGTGTGTCGGATGCGAACTACTGCAGTGAACGAGACGCGATACAACGATGCGAAACTAAAGAACTCAATGTGGTATTAGTTGGTTTGCAAGTTGGCGGCGAACTTGGCGGCGGCGCAGCACATTAAGGAAGAAGAGGCGGAGGTCGCGCCGTTTAAATAGTTTGGCAACAACTTTCATGCGACGACGATGTTGGCGAAACTGACGGATGCGTTTCGCGTGCGCGCAACTTTAACGCTTATTAAATATTAATTTTCGGCGCCCCACGGCGGGCGGCCGATGACATCGCAATCGTTTCGGATTGTGATTAGTGCACATCATTAAATGATTAATTGCACCATGAACGGGCGAAGACGACGCCAGTCTTCGTCAAGCGATGAAAACTTTTCAAATTTAATTGCAACTAATAACTTTACGCTTTCGCCCGCTTCGTCGTCGATGCGAATTTCCAAATTGAACTTGTTAGAGTTAGTTGATAAAAATGCAGAGATGTATCGATGGATGGGGAAAATCGCGGTGAAAATTGATGACTTGATGAATTTGCAGAAGCAAACGTAGAAAAGTTCCTCGATTTTTCACGTCGCGTCTCATCGAACATCATCAAGCTCTTCGGCGAATGATGGAGTTGATTGCTGATTGAATTATTGCTGGATAATTGACAGACTTATCAATTATCAACAAATCGAGCGGATAAAACATGCTTGCATTGTGCATTGTGTATCCCACTGCCCACACTCGTTCCTTCATTCGTTGAGACGAGATTTGAGAAGAAGTCGAGTGCCTACTTTAATGGAATGCTGAGCTCACATACGTAAACGTCAATAAAATATTTTACAACTGATAAATTATATATTGATACGCCATGCGCGTATAAGGCACATCGCATCAAATTAATGAGTTGACCTCATACCATCAACTTCTATGGCAATGACATTGTCCATGGAATGGTACAAAAACTCCTGGAAGTGTGTATAATAATGTGATTTCATGTATAACGTATCCGATTGCAACCTGACGAAAGCATTTGAATGCGCTGGTTGCACTCAATTGCACTCGATATATAAATCATTCGGTTGTGTGTTCGTTACAATTTACGATTGATATGCCTTGACATTCGTATTTGTTCTTTCCTAATCACCGGCGTTAAACATGCCTGCAATTCAATGCGTAATTATGTTATTGTGCACACTGAAATTGTTCACATATGAACCGGGCAGTGGGGAATTTTAATTTATGTGTAATTTTTATATTTACGAGACGAGATAAGCTAATAAAACATGAAAGGAATGAGGGAATTGCAAGATAAGAGCAGAGCGGCTGGTTGGTTGGTTGGTTTGGTGCACGACACGCGCAGCATAATAAAATTGATACAACTTCATCAGTGGGACACCGCGATGCTGGTGCTCGAGTAGCCACGAAGAAGAGGTGACATCGTCGAAGTGCATATACTCGGAAGCGTACACAGAACTCTGCGAGCACGCAGAGAGAAGAGAGCTACCTGGAATTGAAATGTAGCCATTGTCGAGATCTGCAGCAGATAGGCAAAGGTTATGTGGTCAAAGCGAGTGGCTCTCTGTGGCATTCGCATACGAAATTTCGTTGATGATTCAATAGTTTTCCTCAAGCATACAAATCTCGAAATATTATCCCGCACCACCAAAAGCAACCAGCTTGGTCATTTCTCTTATCTGTGGGTGGCGATCTGATATCCGAAGAGTATGGGAGGAAATGCTTGTGGGTTCAGTCGAATTGTGCACTTGGAATTTTGATTTACCAAAATCATTTTTAGAATTTCAATTTTAAAGTTGTATGGTTACAGTTTACTGACTTTACCAACAAAAGGAAACAATGTTAGGAAGTTAAAAAGAAAAAGGTTTTGGGAAACAACTTTGAAAGTTACCCAAAAGTGGTTCAGAAACCTGCACCTGAAAAGTACAAGTAAAATTGCTCAGAAACTTGGAAGTCCTAAATTATTGAGATAAGTGATTTGATATTTTAAAGTTCACAGATAAAGTTTTCCAAGGTTTCTCTTTCCAAAATTTCAACAGAATTTCAAGGTACCAGTCATATATCTATCTTCGGAAAGCTCCAGCCTGTATAAAGACCCATTTTTAGAAAAACAACTTTGGAAGACGATTCAAGTTCCTTTGCAACCCCAGATAATTTCAGAATTCTCTAAGACAGGGATCTATCTTCAGAAGTCTTCAGATCATATAGAGGCCAATTTTTAGAAAAGCAAATTTGGAAAACTAGTCAAGATCTCTTGCAACGCCAGACAATTCTACAATGTTCTAAGCTATATCTTCAGGATATCTTGGATCCCCAAATCTTTCCAGAATTCTCTAAGGCATTACTGGAAACACTCTGTGCAAATGATTTTATTAGAACAAAAGTACAGCAATGCGTCTTCGTTGGCGGCGGCAGCAAAAGAGGAGTGTCGATGCACTTTACGTACGATACATTAACTCGCTATTCTCACCACATCTTTCTTCAGCAATGCGACCGCCCAAAATGTGCATGTGCGAGCTGGGAGAGCGCAAACTACCCTCGCGGACTGATTTATTATTCATTTACAAAGTTCTTCGTTCCACTCGGCTGGCGTTTCTACACTTTGCACAGCTTTTCGGAAAAAATATGTCTGCCACACATATCCTCACTTGCATACACTCAACCAATGCGTTCGTTGTGGGTATGCTTGAAGCTATGGCGCCTCGACGGAGATGGCGATTTCATGAACAATTCGTCTGCATTATGCCAAGCAGTTTTATCGCGGTTAGAACGAACCATCGAGTAGTCCCCAGATGGAAGAGACAACTCGTTGCTGATCTCTTCCTTCCTTATTGAGTCTTCCTCTTCTTCAATCCTTCCAAGTACCAGGAAGATGAAACTACTGGCGAATATTGCTTAAATATTTCAAATGTTGATTTAGTGGGTCAAATCAATAAGAGGCGAAGACAGCGAAGAAGAAAATAAGTTATCTCTGACATTATGAAGGCATCCAACCCGGGCAAATGAAAATTTATCGACGGAATCCGCTCATACTTTAAAGTATTTCGTACAATCAACATGCGTCTTGTAGTTTAACGCTAATTTGTCGAGGCGAACCCGTTGAAGCAACAACAACCAACAACAACAACATCAACCCACCACCACCTCCAGCACCAGTTGAGACCCGAACCGGGCATCATCCAAAATGTATGGGGGCAAGGAAGATTTATGGCGACGGAATGCGGACCTCAGCCGCTCTTATTCTTCTTCGTCTTCTTCTTTGGCGTCTGGCGATAGCTCGCATGTGAACTGAAGAGTGAACGTGTGCGTTGCGGATGGACGGCTCGCCATTAATTGGACGCTGCGAGTGTATTCTACCAATTAAATCCAGCGCCAGCTATTATATATGCATATTCGTCCCGTCTCTGTTTCGATATGTAAATAAAAGTGGCTCTTGCTTAACGATCCGATGCGCGGATGGTTAACCGAATGAGGGGCAGCCGAGGGCCCAGTTCGGCCATTGTGCACACTCCGCTGAATTTCATCGAAATTACACGCAAGCGCGCATATAAAGTGACTTCAGCGTGTGCAGATGCAAGAAGGGTCTGACCAAACTGTCCAGGATGGCGATCCCTAAATTCTTTTTTTTTGCGACTGCCCACGCCTTTGTACACACATGCTTCTTTCCATGGGTACTTAATCTAACTTTCTGTCTTATTTCAATGTTGGGAATCCTACTTCACATGAAGAAATTTGCGAAGTAGATTATGAATTTCTGAGACAAATTGGTTCCCAGAGATCTTTGCAACAATTCCTGAATTTACACCCAAAAAATGAACCCATAGAGACTCATATCATTCGTGACCAAATATGATAGAAACTAATTGCTGCTAGTTGTTCCAAATTGGATATTTGTCAAATTGTATATTTACCACAAAATATAAAATGTCATGTCTTGTGGGTAATTCCTGCTTATTTATGACTTCATTGAAAAAATCAAATTTGATCACTTTTCGCACGAAACAATAAGCAAACACCAAAACAAATAAAATTCCAGAATTATGATGATGGGCACATAAAATGATCAGCACGTGTGCGAGCATTTTTGAATATTACATGAATAACAAGCACCACGCGCAAGAACTATTCGTTTTGTCTGTTTGGCTAAGACTCATTTGATATCTTTACGAAACGGACACGAACTGAAAACGTCTTGTCTACCCATCCACCGTGCACGTTGTTGCCTCGCATTTCAACTAATCAGTCGATTTCGATTCAAATTGCTTTCCTCTTTTGTCGAGGAACATGTAGAAACTAAATATACTGGAATGAAACGACACATTCTCTCGCTGGCCGAAGAAAAACGGAATAATAGCATAAAATAAATAAAATGTCATGATGGCCCGACTGTGTTGTTGTTGTTGCTTGCTTCCATACAAGACAAGAGCAACAAGAAGACCTGAAGCTGGACGACTTCGATTCCGATTTGTACCCAACCCCCTTTTTTTGATTCTCCTGGCAAAGCGAACACTTCTTGCAGGCGCGTGTATAATCAGAGTGATATTGTCTCTATACGGATACCTTGCGTTGTTTATTTGTTAGTTTATGCTCGAGAATGCGTGCAGCGACGAGGAGGATATTCCGGTGGATGCAGCCAGCAAGTCCAAGAAAACGGGTTGAGATGCATGCAAGAAGAAGAGTGGTTCTTGGGCGCATGGCTGCGTGGCGCACGATTTTTATAGTTATTGAAACAATATTGTGATATTTATGGGCGTTATTTCGTTACATGCTACACGAAAACGTTTACACATGTTTGTTCGGACGGCGAGCGCCAACGAGCAACGAAGAAATGTATGTGCATTTTAAATGTGACATCGGAGAAATTGAAATTGGACGATGCCAGCATAACTAATCAGTTCAGTGATAAATTCGCTTTCTTATTATTTTCATTATTACCATACGTATCTTAGATAGTAGTCATCAAAAAGTGAAATTAAAAGCTCAAAAGTGAACTAAAACTTGAGGAGCTTCCCAATCAACTAGTTTTTCTGAGCAGATCACATTCCAAATAGAATCTCCAGTTGAAAAATAATTTACCATAGAAATTAGACCAAGAAAACGGCAAATCATTGCTTGATTTGAGAAAAATTGTACATGAAATCTCTTTGACTAAATTGGACTTTCACCTAAACTCCTTCAAAATCATTCAAAATGTCTTCAACTTCAGTTAGTTTTTACCAAAATTCATTCATAGATACTTTGATACTTATAACTTTAAGAAATGAAGTTTCAAACAAAATATATACCCAATGAAAACCTCAAAAGTGAATAAACTTCTAAGTTTTTGAATTATGTTGATATTCAGAAGTGAAAAAGTATCCAAAGCATGATTATTTCATTTAAACCGTTCTTCAGATTGTCACTACAAACAAGATCCAAATAAAATTACCTTGTAATCATAACAGGAATGACATCTAAAATGAAAAGTAAAACGAGTCAAATAGAACGTCGCTCAAGAAGTTCGCCATACAAAAGGCCTTCGAGTTGGAACAAAAAGCAAAGAAAATAAATTACAGGAAGGCAACGTGATATGCCAATCGTGGAGAATAGGAACGAGTGACGCTAAACAAATATAATGAGAATAAAAAGAATAATAGCGAGAGAAACACGAGAATTGCAGCCACAATCTTCTGGTGCCTTTCTGAACCAGCAAGAATGAGGAATTACCCATCGAGAACAAGGAATTATACTAATTTCTGTGTACTTTGTTGCCAAGCACAAAAGAATAAATAATAAATATAATGAAAAACATAAAAGAGTACGTTTTGTCATTTGATTCACTGAGAGAACTCTGCGGTTCATTATATTTACTGTTAGTTTCTCAAAATTAAGGAAGAATGCTGTTAATTCTGTACCTATCTGATGTGAACATCCAAAAATTAATGCGACTTTAACTATGAGGCTCGTCTATGTATGATTGTGAAGCAAAGAATTTTATAGTTTAAATTCAGCCAACAATATTTTGAATATGAAGAATTAGTCGAGAATATTTGTAAAAAAATGGGCGATAAAAAAGATATAAAATTGGAGAGACAATGAAAATACAACTGTGAATTTCCAAACATTCAACAGCAATGGCAAATAAGAATTGATTTGCTTACCTATTTGAGTTTGTTGCTAGCAGGTCAGAAAATTTATTCGGCAATCGTGAACACACTGCACTCTTTTGGCGAATGGACATTGAAACGATAGCTGCAAAAGATAACAATTGTTAAAACACACATTCAGCTACAGCACATTGTATAATGATATTTCCATGTCAGAGTTGCTATTAATTATTAATAAGATATATCTTTAGATTTACCTTGATTTAGAAAGTTTATAAGATCCATTTCAATGCTAGGTCGAGAATTCACAGCACAATGATGCGTTTCAGCCTGATGCAACAAACCCAGAAAATCCTAACCTATATCTTCCCAATGCTGATACCTGTGAACAAATAAAACACATTAGCATTGCGGAAACTCGGCGTTTTCACATTGTTTACAGTAACAGTGTGAACTCTGTTCCGATATTTATGCAAATCTTAGCAATACGTACACCGTATGGGTATTAATTATCACGTACCGTTAATATGTCGATGAACGAACCGTGCAGTTCGCTCATCACACCGGTAAACAGATCACATGTTCGCTTAGATTATTGCAAACAACGAGACGAATGGAACACATAGCGGTGAGTAATTGGCCAACGCGGAAGTATAATTTATATCTTATAATATCTTAAAAACAGCAGATTACTTACCAATTTGCAGTCGATACACACAATTTGCAAAAACGATGCGTCATATTAGGTCACGTTGACGTACTCCCACCACGCATCATATGTGTATACAATTTCTGGATTCGGCCCAAACTTAAGTCGGGTCGTATACAATATCTGGAATGGGTACTCATTGCTGATATTAAATAAACATTCAATAAACAGGAAGGAAAATTATCTAATTGGAGTAATTTCAATTATGAAGATAGAATAACAGTTAAATTAATTGCACCTATTATAACATGTGATTTCTTCAGTTTCCTGTATTTAGCTGTAGTTGATTTGCAAATTTGTATTCAATTTTGCAAATCCACATACATAACATTTTGCAGATCAAATTCAATCAATCAACTTGTTTATTTAATTAATTTAATTCCTTCCTGCATTTAATACAAATATTAGAAATTATATGTTTCAATATTTCCATATCCGGAACAAATTGCATAATTATAATAATGGAATATTGCCAACTGTCTGACATTTGAATTTTATGTTCCATTAACGGTATGATTTATATGAGGTAATGTGCGTTCGCTTGTTAATATTTCTAAAATACACACGAGTTTATTTAGTTATTTAACATGATATAACTTTATAACATTTGCAGGTAATAAACGTGGAGAATTGAGCGTATAACATTTCAATCCCATTCGAATCGGCAAGCGAGTGAATACAACAAATGTCGAAATGTTTCATGTCGGGGAAATTAACAAGAAATTAAGTTTTATTCTTATTTTATTGTTTGATGAAAATATTCATGTGCCTACATGGATGATGCCACCAAAGGTCAAGGTAGGTGGTAGCTAATTAAAGAATGGTGAATGAAGTTGTTTAATTTGTTGTTGTATTTTATGGATGCGTGATCATCAACAAAGTTCAATCGTTTAATAAGGAGAAAAGAAAATTTTGAATTGTTGATGGCTCAATCATCCAGCAAAACTTTTACGAGCAATTAAAGGTCGAATCACAAAGTTATTTTATTATATTTTAATTATGATACAACGTTTTCATGTTTGTTGTTAAATATTAAGATTAATTTTATACTGCGAATTTGTTTGAAAATA
Source organism: Aleochara sp. GC000083 (assembly GCA_030264555.1). NCBI lineage: Eukaryota > Metazoa > Arthropoda > Insecta > Coleoptera > Staphylinidae > Aleochara > Aleochara sp. GC000083. The sequence continues at coordinate 15,889 of JARJDZ010009402.1, forward strand.
ACAACATTCCAAGAAACAGTCAAAAAAGTGTTATAAAACTTCTGCTTCTAAGAAAACTAAAACTAAATTTTAGCATAATTGGAATAAAAATAGTTAGATAAAATAATTTTATCATGAGAACTGATCTTACATCAATTAACTAGTAACTACATTAAAATATTCAGACGTTAATATTTCCAAGTATATTGAAACAACAAAAAAAGCTAGCAAAACTTTTGGAATATGTTCTCGTCTAATGTCCAATTAAGCAATGCGCAAATGTCAGACGCTTTCAATTAGAAAACTTCTTATTTGCCCTAATGGCATGTGATTAAACAAGTTCGCATCGCTGTTATCAGACACGATTAAGGCGAACACGGCCATTAAGTTGCGCAAAGTTATTGGATTCTCTTCCTCATCGACTTGCAATAATCATCGAGCTGCACAAAAAGTGGAAAAGGACATTTTAATGACTCCAATATGTAAATATCTCAATAATTATCCGGCCGGCCAAGTAAATAAACACATTAATGGGGAATAAATAAACGCCCCATAGTGCCATCATCAACGAAGCCAGAAGAACAAGTCGATTCCAAGTTTATAGCGTGCATTTCCCGTCCATTCGTTCGAATCCACCTTGAGAATCGATTTGCATCCATGGCAATTCCAGAAAACGTATTCCTGGATATCGAATCTATGAAGCGCTGAAGACTTGGGAGCAATTCGTTATACAAATAATTAACCAGGATCGTCCCGCATGACTCTCTCACTGATTACTGTCGGATGCACACACTCACGAGTGTAAATAAATCTCGAAAATGAATCAAAATAAATGATACGTAACAAGTAATGAACGCAATAAAATAAAGATAAAACGATTCGCTACGTTGAAGATGCGTTGAAGACGCTGAAGAGTAGAGGAAGGAAAGTGAAGGCGCTGGTACAAATCGTTACTGCTTGATGCCTTCCTCTTTGGTGAAGATCCGAGTGGAAAAGAGAATATGCATGCGTGTGCGATGTCGAGAACGTCGAGCTAAGGTTACAGAAAATGAGGCATAACATTGCTGAGAAGATGGGAAATTAACGATATTTACATAACATCAGGCACGTAAATTGTACACAGAAACAACACGTTTCGACCGTTTCCTCGTACAATTTATATACAATATTCATTTATGAACGTTCACCACTCGTTTGCCATCCGACGAAGAAAAATGCATTACCAACTGCGTATACATAGATCATATGCAAGGAAGAGATGTATCCACACTTTTAGATGTTTATTTGATTTCGCGGCAATTAAGTTTTGTTGACATTTCTCTACTCTCGCAATGCGATTGCTGTCTGTTGGTGTTTGTAAATATTGTTAAATGTTTGATTTCTTACACAGATTGGATTTACGTTTATAAATAGGTGTTGGATGCGCTGGTGATTTCAGCGAGGAGTATCTGATATCTTGGAATGTTAGCAAAGGTATTAACAGCAGGTTTTATCTTCTGAGATGTGAAGGTTTTCACTATGTGGGATAATGAATGGAAAATTATTCAGCTTATAGGATGGCACATAATTTTATTAAATCATTGTTTATGATATTGTTCAATTTTCTAATTGAAAATTAATAGAGAAGATTTCAAAGAACTCATTGATAAAGATTCTGATATAGGACTCATCAAGGAATCTATGAAAGGTACTGCAGAAATTGTCTGCAATATAAAAGCTTAGGTCCAACTATTTCTGGTAAGGATTCTAGATAGTAACCCAAAATAGACCTCTTGATAAACAATCAGGTTATAAAAAATAACACTGCCAGAAGTAAGCATCATCATGGTATCAAATCTTCAATTTGAATTTTGGAAGTTCTGACATGAAGATCGTCCTGTAATCATTGAAAAGTACCAGGGAAATTGCTTTTTTTTCTGTAAAGAACAACCAAAGTAAAGAGGACGAAAAATAGCAACACTGATATCAGGATGATTTGGATCATTTTGCTTATTTGCATTTTGCTTATTGAATAGCAAAATTGGAGGAATAAAAGAATTTAATTTCCAAAATATCTGATACCTTGAAATATTAGAAAGGTCTGATTCTTTCTTGTCTAAAGGGTCCAAACATGAAGGTTCTAAAAATATAGGAAAAATAAAGTTTACTGAGGAAGTTTTTCTTTTTTATGAGAGAACATATGATATCAAGGCTAAAGGAAAGGTAAAAATCTGGTTTACTAAATTTTTGGCTTGTATCATTTCCAGGTGAGGTGAGATAAGACATTCTATCAAAGAAAAGTTAATTTCTTCAATTTTGTATTTTTTTACAAGAGACGACCAAGAATCCAGCATATTAAAATGTCTGTTCAAGACCTTTTAATTCTGATCATGAAACCTAACAAATTCCTTGTATCTTTTGCTCCTTAAAACTTTGACCTGAGAATACATCACAGTGGACTATATTTGATATCAGAATATGTTCCCTTGATAGCTAAACTTTAAAAATACAATTTGAAAATAATATATTGTTGATTCAAAATGTTATTGGTTAATTTTTTTCTAGAACCTGCAAAAGGGGTTAAACAAACTATGGCTACAGATCATCAGACAGAATAAAAAGGACTGTATTTTATAATCTCCTACAATTCCCAAACATGGCTAATAAACAATATCAAATATCATATTAATGTAAAAATAAAATGTTATTACATAAACCGTACATGACAGACAATAAAAAAAAAGATTTGCATAAACCTCTACACCTTCTGACTTAACCATTATTCCAGCAACCATTGGACAATGAAGTAATTAGCATAGTTTTCCCGACAGGCACACTCAAACACACACCGATGAGGCAATAATGAAGAAATATGCAAGACGTTTAAAATATCGCAACACTTGATATTCTCAAACGAAACGTCTTTCTTACATTTTACGTCCCATGTAATGTACGCATTCCCTCACCATATACGTACACTCGTTCACTTCATTGCTTACATATTTATTATTAGTGCGCGTACACATTTGAATATTATTGTCAGAGTGTATCGGTACAATGTGAAAACTGAAATTTGCATTCGCATGCATTATTTATGCGATAAATTAACTGTTTTCCAGCGTTTATACATTTATAATGGTCTTTCCGAGCGCAGGGAACTTTCAACTTACATGTTTCCGAGCTTTATCTGGAAAAGAAAAGTTGAATATCTTTTAAATCGTAATCTGTAAAGTTGCATTCAAATTTGTAACTTTGTGGAAAAAGTTTTGCAGTGTTAATTTGAAATGGGGGATGGCTAATGGCGCAGGGAATGATTGATACTGATAATTGAAGGAGAATTTATGTATTGCGCATCGGGGAAGTCATTATCGTTTCGTCGATGCGCGCTCACCGTGGAAAGCTATTATTGGGCACGCATGTATAAACAATTAGCGAATGCGAGCGAGTATTCCCCATCATCATTCGAATCGTGCTCGTAAGTTAGTTGCATGTTCGGTATGATCTATGCGAATGCATGGTTATGATGATACGTGCGAACGGAGCGCCCCCCTTTGTTTGTGCTCATTTGCGTATGAAATCGCGCAAAATGCCGGAAAATAATTCACTCACGATTGGGAATTCGTAGCCACGATATCACTATGAATATCATTAAGCTGGAGTGCACCAGCCCCCTAGAATATCTAGGGGAATTTCCGGTCATTATTTCTCCACCTAATTTTATGCAATACCGGAAGATGGCGCAGTTCAAACCCTTTCTTTTGTCGTTAAACCACAATGATATTGAATTTCAGGTGTTTGTATAGGCGGTGCAATCTTTGGTAATTAGATATCACTTGCTGGTCGTCTGTGGTATCATTCAAATAAAGGGCAATGATGGTAAACCTTTCAATTGATAGATTCTTCCGGTAAATTTACCACCATGAAACGCCTCACTCTCTCGGTACCAAATGACACTGAGACAAATAGAACGCAATATGAGATGTTGAGGATGTCGGGGATGAAGATACAATGTCATGCCAGAAGCGAGTGGACTGAAATGAGAAAGTATACTTATTTAAGGTAGGAGCACGTCGCCGCAGGACAAGAAAGCAATTACGCGAGCGCGAGGACGATGTTTGATGGCAATAGAAGGACGCACCTCGAACGAACGAACGAGGGTTGGAAGCCGAAAACTGTACGAGATGCAAAAGAGATCGGCGACATCAGAATCGCGGGCGCGTTTGTGCATGCTCGAGGAGTCGGAGGTTGTGCAAATACGCGCCCGTCGAGGATCAAAAGAAGCCGGCACAAAAGCGACTCCAACCCGATTTCGGTTATCTCTTCAGACACTCTCCTCACACACACATTCCAGTCCAGAAAGCCTCTGGACTTGCTATTCAAGTTACGGGGGGAAGAAGCTGGAAGAGATGGAGTAAACGAAGTATCAAGGACAAGGATTTTTTGCGTGCTTTGTACGTGCTCGGAAGTAATTGAGACGTCGTGTACGCGGACCGAAGGAAAAATCAGCCTCATCAGTTCGAATTCAATTTATCTCGAGGTAGCCTTGGGTTAAAACTTATTACTCTGTGGTTATGATGTTCTTTGAAGGGGGTAATAATTACCAATATTACCGTTCAATGGACTGCAAATCCATGCAACGAAGATGGGGTCTAGGATATCCTGGAGGACAAATTGAAGATGGCGGAACTATTATTTCCGTTACAAATAATGCCTTTGGCAACTACAATATAGATATGAATTCAAGACTGTCTGAAGCTGACTCAGAAGGAAGAACCATTGTGAACCTCTTCATTTGTTTCTTCTCCGGGTTTCCTTCCCATTAGATAGGTTCAAACTTGTGGTCGGTCTGAAATTTTTAAAATGAAAACCTCCCCATCTTGTAACTCATGGGGAAACTCTGGAGGGACACGTGCTGTTTAGTAATAACGCCGAAGAAGCGTTTTGCACATGCATAGCTACACATCACGTTGACGTGTATTGCTTGTAAGTTGTTGGGATATTGCTGGGGCAAAATTGTGCGTGCCGTGCGAGAACCCCACGCATACGAAATGCGTATCGCAAAGAAATTACCTTTTGTTAGGGCAACAAGGCAATTTATAGGCCAACATCCGCGAGCGTCCCCAACAGTTGCTCTCATATGCAAACCTCCTCTTCGCGAACCCTCACCGTAATTTCTTACATGCAGCCCATACCTTTGGCCCATCGTAGAAGTAATACATCCACCATGTCTTTGGCCCCACCGCTGACGTTATCCCCCATTGCAGCATATCACCACCATACCAATAATCCCCCCATTTGCGCGGAGCCGCCATGAAGCACAATAAACCATCGGAACAACGCTCAACTAACAGGGACAACTTTACATATTAGGTACGAGTATCTTCATCCGAGCATGTACTCGTAAATATGTATATCAAGTTCCCACTTGGAGTCTTCACTTGAAGTTGAAGTTCACTTGCATTATGCAAACTGGCAGTCCATTGGACTCCTCGGCGATGACGCCAGCCATGTTGGTGTGGGTGTGCGCAAAATGGGGGACGCGGAATGCGAAGATATTTTGCAAAACATGCAACTTACGCGTGCGACTCCAATTTTACGAGCGCAGCAAGAACACGACGAGGAACGAAATGAAGTGCATATAAATTATAACATTATTAGCAGCGAACCAAACAGACAATCGTACCTATAGGTTGTCAAACAGTGGGGGGTTCGTCGGTGAAGGTGGCTTCTTCCAACTTCATTCATGTCTCAATTTTTCGCCCCGTGTTTCTGCACGTTTCTGCACGCCGACTCCGCAGTCGTAAAAACAACAATAAAGTTGTGTGTTTTATTTTCGGAAATTAATGTACCTAATTTATCGGTACCAAATACACGAACCAGAGGTCTTCTGCACGTGGACCTCCAAAGGGCGCCAGACCCCGACCATCAAGTTTTAATGCAAAATAAACAGAATGTGCGAAAGTGGCAGCTGGCCCACAGCTCTCGGCGATGACGAAAAAGCGAGTATGAAAACCCCATGGACCATGATGGAAAAAGATGATGTAAAGCGATTCAACTGCTCCAATCCAGAAAATATGTCTGGTCAGAGTTCCACATGTTGCTGAAACTTGGATTGAACATTTTTTTGGTCGATGGATCAATGTAAGCATTTTGCTCTTTTACCATCATTCCAAATGACACATCTTGTTCCCACCTAATGATATATTTTAAAACTACTTTTCCCAATGTGTATGTCTGCATTTAGGGATTCATTTCCTGTAGAAGTTCGGCTGTGTTTTGACAGATACGTCCTGTTCACTGGTCACCCCAAGCCACATCTGTCTTTCCTCACGACCCAAAACTGCAGACACCCATCCTCCGGGTCGACGATGACGGGATTTTTCATCCCAAACGTGCCGACGAGGGCCGACGGTCGACTGCCTGCACACAATGACCGATCTGTTTGTCGTTTTGTAATTTCGCCAAATAATGCCCAAAATGCACATGTGTCCCAAAATGGGCACGTGCGCCCACACAACATATAAAAATGAAGCAAAATCACGTCAATCTGCGCGCGTGCTTCATCATTTCACGTCGCAAACTTTACACCGTCAAACCCTCGGGTTTCACAGGAAGGATATTTGCATATTGAAACAAAACAAATCCCATCATCGTCCCGAAAACACGTATAACCGTGCCATACATTGAATCCTCTTGATGATGATGATAGATCGCCTTCCATCTCATAAAACCCGGAGTATAAATGAATATTTGGGTCAAGTAATTTCGAAAGTTCATCCATTGGCGACCTTCCTCACCGTCCGGCATCATGGATGGGGAGCAAGCAACAGCACTTAGCTGGGCACATCCCGTCCGATCGTAATTTTCATAAGAAAACAAGACAAAAGAGCTGCACAGAGTGTACTCTGGATGCTGGTGCTGCCGCCACTTCATACTTATAATTAACTTGCGCCCGTGCTTTTGTTCCAAGGGTGTCGAATTTATGATGTGAAACTTTAATTAGATCGAGGGTCGTTTGCTTCTTCACTTCAAGAGGCTACAATGCGGCCCAGTCTGGATACATAGCCAAATTATTACACACACTCACGTTGTGTCTGGAAGCCTGGAGTGGATGGTAACTTCCATGGCTTGCTTTATTATATTAATCTTGTCCATCTTATGTAAATGTTGTTTTCATGCTGGCGGCTGCCATATACGACCACACTGGGATAAGAACAACAAGAACGCCAGCTAACAACAACCCCGGACCTCGAACGATGCCATCGTGAAATATTTATTACCTTCTGGAAGCTTGCTAACAAGCAGACACTAAGTCATCACACCTGACAAGAAAAACTCCTTATTTATCTAAAGTTATGAAAAGTCATCATGTTTTCAAAATTCCAGGTAAAACCAGGTATTGTCAACTTCTTGTTGGTTTTTACCACCATCATCATTGAAGCATTGTCCCCATTCTCTTGTGGGTGGGTTGTACGTGTCAAAAGTTAAAAGTCTTTCATTTGGGGTTGACTTCTTGCAATTTCTTGCAGTCCCGCCTCTTGCGGTTTGGGTTGATGGTCTTGCATCACTGACCACATAGTGACTGGTCAAAAAAGCCTCGGAAAAACTCTCGTTAGGCAATGTATACCATGCATAAAATGCGGGAAATGCATCAAAGCTCTTCGTGTCGTCCCTCGAGTGTCCTTAAATCGACCGCAATAACAACGCTTTTGTACATTTATACGCACCACCAGCAGCGTAGACCCACGAATATATGGGATAAACCCCATGGATTTCCTGCCCTTTATACTCCTCATGTTAAACCTATCAATGCTGATGGATGTCCCGTCCTCCGGTTTGGTGGAGGCTGGAATCGGTGTTTCCTTAAAGATCATCATATTTCACCTAAGCCCCAAGGCTGGCATAAGCCCAACAATCCAAGTTCCCATTTGATGGTGGATTTCTTCTCGTCGCCGAAGAGGGCTGAAGAGGGCGTCTGCCAAAATGTTTGTTGACTTTGCGTCCAACTGGATTAAAGTATTAACCGAGGAAAACAAGCTCAAAATTCAAGGTGTAACTGAAATAGAAGCTCTTAAGTAAAATTTTATCTTCATCCTGATGAAACAATTACTGGACGTGCAAGTGGCTGGAATTCCGTTGGCACAATTAAAATTGCACTCCTAATAAAGTTTATGCGAGACGGCGATGGCGATGAACAAAGGTCTTATCGCGATATCGCGAAAAGCTGCGCGAGTGCAATCGATCCCCAGATCCTTGATGGCCTCACTATTCCCCGAACAGCCATGTTCATGTGCACATTATAGATTACAGTTGTAAAATGTAAACGCTGGGGCAACAGAGTGAAGAGTCCTCGACGTCGTTTCGTACATAAAACGGCGGTTCGTTTCGATGTAAATGAGAACTGCCTGATGTCGCATCGTCAGCAGCGCAAGAGCAAATGCGTGAACTCCTTGCCCGCCATTTTATTGCCGATATTATTAATAATTTACGAGCACTTTATACTAGAGGTAATATAAGTAAAACTGATTTAATAACATCCGACGCTCGTTGCTTTGATCCGTCGCGCGCGCATTTTTCGACCGCCTCGAGCATTGCATGCGCGCAAGAAGTTCGCTTCGTGCTTCACTGCGCGACGACTAACGTAATTATTATTATACAAAGCCAATATTATCAATATAACCGACTGCGAGCTCGCGGACGGCGTGCGGCACATAAAACGTTTCCGCTACTGTTTCGTGGCGAAGAAGTTGAGGAAAGGGGTCACCCGAACTTAATTACCTATTAGTCCCATGACGTGTTTGTTGGTCGATGGTTTCCTAGGAGGTGCACAAGTGCATTTTGCTGCGGTGTTGCCCATGGGTTGGGTACATGTGTTTTGCGGGACTAATTGGGTTATGACGAGCGTCCACCCTGAAGAGGCTGCACCGCTCATTAGTCCAGCCAGCCCTCAAGTCCCACATAGACCATCACTCCGGAAACACCTCTCTCAACTCCATAAACTGCAGTGCATACCAAAATGGGTCTTCCTTCTCCTAGTTGGTAACTGGGAATGCACTTCTATCCCTAATGTGGGGTGTAATCATCATTTTCAGTCCTGGGAATGATCATTCCCTGAGTAATATTTCAAACCTGGGTTGGAATTTATATCCACGGATGCTTAGGGGATGGATGTGGTATTAACAGGAAGACCTTCATAGAAAGTTTGGTATTTAAGCTATAAAATCCCGAAAAAAATGATCCCGAAGAGGGTGGCATGTTGAAATTGATGAATTGACACATCATATACCCTCCACGTCCAATGTGTTCCGCCAAGATTGGTGGGGCACGTTGATGAGAGATGTTACAGTTGGGTTCGCGAAGGGGGCGCAAAAGAATGCGAAAAATCTTGATTTATGACTTTGCACCCAGGAAGCGACTTGCCAGATAGATGAAGTAACACGATCCAGGGACGATCCACTGACTGGGAACTTAATTTCCTCGAGGTGCAGACTCCCTTCAAATTAGCTCCCAGAGCGTTCAAGCTTCTGGATCGTCATGGACCAGTGCAATTTGACGAAACCAAGTAGATTACCATCGAGATATGATAAACTTGTATCAGAAATTGAAGAAGTGGAGAAGCAGAAAAGGAGGGAAAGAATTGAGCTTTGAGGGTTAGATTAGATGATTGGATAGTTTGCTCATTTCCAGAATTATCATTGATGGAATACAAATGGGATCACTTATCGTACAGTATAATTGTTCTTCGTCACGTAATGCGTTATCCCCATTTGGGGGGATGTGGATACATTTGAAGACCCACTGAGAAGCTTTCCAATCATCATTTACCTGAACCCATGGTTCTGATACAATTCTCCAAAATTGTAGCTTTTTCCAATCATAATTTTGTTGATATCCTAGGATAGAAGAGAACAAATTGGTATCAGCGAATATGAGTAATTGTCAAAGTTCATTGCCCACTCGGTTGACCAATAGTTTTCCGATGGATACCAGCCAGACGAGGGACGCACTGACAGGAAGTAATATATGAAGTAATTGGTAGTGCATGGGGAAACGCATCGAAAAACAATAATTTACGCAACGCGTCGGTGGCCGCCATGGATGAGATGTGGGCACTGCATGGGCAATTTGATTATATCAAGCCAATACAATTTCAACTTGCCTGCCACATACCACAAGGCGTGGATGCAATGGCCCCTCGATTGTCATTGCACTTGTCTGCAATGTACGCACGATTCCCCATCGTCCGTGCGTCTATTGTGCATGGAATATTGCATTGCAATCCATACATTATCTAATTAACTAATAATGCAACTGTGTGCGGCGTGCGTGCGAATGTGTAGGGCTAATGTCCTGGAATAATTAAAATTGCAGCGTTTCCATTGCTACGAGGGCACCAGCGCACTTTAATTTTGTTAGCAAATTGTCCAGAAGTGCATTTGTACAATTGATGCCGGTAGATTACTGGACCTGCAGAATTTCACTTCCGGTCCTGAGTTACAACCATGATCAGTGATTATTATTGATTATGAGCATTTTATCTACTGTATGGTCCGAATTATTCAGATTGAACTTTCAGTCCTGAGGTAATACATAAAGTAGTATGTAATTGTGATCATTATGTCTAAGCAATTTGACGACAATACCAATAGCATTTCCTGGAGGAATTTTGCAAATGTCTATCCGGCAAGTAGTACAGTAGTGAAAGTACATTAAATTTGCAATAAAATGGTGTCTGAATCATTTTCATAGGACCTCAACTTACTGAGAAACAGCTGACAGAAAATTGATGATTAGAAATACAAAAAGGGGAAATAAAGTAATAAATGTTGACCAAATTGACGACAATACCAATAGCATTTCTAGATGGAATTTTGCAAATGTCTAAACGCCAATCGAAAGTACATTAAATTACCTATAAATTAAGGTCTGAATTATTCGGATTGGACTTCCGGTCCCGAGATAATACATAAAAGGTTATGTAATAGTGATCATTATGTCTAAGCAAATTGACGACAATACCAATAGCATTTCCGGACGAAATTTTGTAAATTTGTAAACGGCATTTGAAAGTAGATTAAATTTCTAATAAAATGGTGCTTGAATCATTTTCATTGGACCTCCACTTACTGAGAAACAGCTGACAGAAAATTGATAATTAAAAATAGGAAAAAGGTCAATAAAATAATAATTTTTGGACAAATTGACGACAATACCAATAGCATTTCTAGATGGAATTTTGCAAATCTCTAAACGCCAATCGAAAGTGTATTAAATTACCTAAAAATTAAGGCATGAACTATTCAGATTGGACTTCCGGTCCCGAGATAATACATAAAAGATTATGTAATAGCGCTCATTATATCTAAGTGAATTGACGACAATACCAATAGCATTTCTGGGCGGAATTTTGTAAATCTGAAAACGGCATTTAAAAGTAGATTAAATTTCCAAAGAAGAGTTCGACAGATCCTCAAAGATTATAATCAATATTTGTCCCTAAAAAATTCGCGAAATTTCTTTTTCTTAATTTTCTGGCCCATGGGCTACAAAAGGTTGAAAACCTCTGACCTAGAGCATTCAACTTCGCAGTCACCTGACCAAGTTTTAATTAATATCTCCTTGCACAATAAAGTAATTTGTCTATTGTTTTTTATTTCACTCGGGAAATCTAGATACATTGGCATTAGCATGCAAAACAGTGGGCAAAATTTAATTACAACTCGTTTGGTTTCATTGACAATTTGCAGAAATAATTTCATAAATTCCGTCGCATAGACAAGTGAATAATATGCAATTACATTCAGCTGCGTAATTCCAACCGATCGCAAGGCTCACGGAATGAATTCTCAATGCCAAACGTGATGCAGCGATGCGCATCGACCATCGGACATGCAGTAAGCCTCTGCAGGATGGAAAAAATTTCAATTGACAAGCGTCCAGGAAAAAACGCAGCTCGATGTTCAAAAGATTAAAATCGGCGCGCCGTGTTCCGTGCATGGCAGGCTCTCTGGGGGTGTTTTAATCCCCCCTGCAAATGCCATCAATACCGAAGAACCGAAAGCACATTGATTTTATATTTGCCAGCACGCGTTGCGCCGATTTTGTCGTCCTGGGACTATTGATAAAAATATGGAGGGGTGTGAATCGCAGCCGGCGTGCGTTCAAAGATGAAACTTTTTTTATTGAAAACAAGCGTCGATAATTTGATAAAAATTCCATTTCGATCGGATTACGTTTGGTTTGCCTCCCAATTGAACTCGGCTTTCATGTGCTCCCGACAACAACTTCCAAAAGAACAGTCACCCTCCAAAATGGAAACAAATTAAAATGTGAAATGTTTTACCATGAGTGGCTCGATTTGTTGGTTGCTGTCGAAGACTTCCGGGATGGGAGACCCGGAAGCAAGGAACGAAATGTTGCATTGAATTTATTGAACATGTTCTTCCGTTTGTTACCAAACTGAATTTTAACAGATTCCACCTGCCGATAAGTTGTATAGTTTGATTTCTTTGTTTCGCATCCACATGTGAATAATAGAACCAAGGACCATCACAGAGTCATGCTGACAATGAGTGTTGTACCATGACCAAACATCGGATTGAAATACTTTGCTTTTGGTCAGTGCTCTCGGTGCAACATCGAGTTGGTCGGAAATAAATTCTTTGCGCATTTCTCACATCATACGTGCGCCATAAAAAAGTTAATGAGCCTCGCAGATCAACACGGACAATCTCTGGCATATGATGAGGAACACACTGAAATATTTGAAAATTCTAGTCGGGAAATGTCAGCTGTAAGTGTAGCATCCTGAGAAGAAGTAAAATTTGATTGTTCGCAATTGAAATCTGAACCGCGAATCTAGGCTGTAAAATCTGAGTTAAGAATAACGTTGGTTTGTTTGGCTGGATTTGTTTATAGCCTGGGATCATAAATCTATTTTGATTTTGTACTAAAGTTAGCAGTTACAGACAAACAATTTGGCAATCCAAAAGATTGACCAGAAAAATTGCCTAAACTTTAGTTCCAAAATTCCAGATGTGAATTCAGAAAAGTCTTGAAATTTGTTACCAAAGAAAAAATCAAATTGAACATTAAACAAGATAAATAGCAATTTTATGCATTAATTATTAATTTCACACAAAACTAATAAGAATGGTCCCAAAAAATTATTGTGAAAGTTGCTGTGATTTGATTCGTTGTTTGCTCAAGAAAATTCCGCTCAATGCGGTAAAATCTTGTGACTTTTGTGACCAAAGAGACACCGACCATAATAGAATCCCGTAACGGTAAACTGCTCATTACAAGATGCACGTTTTTTCGCGGTTTGATCCCTCATTGACGAACAAACGCCGTCATAATTGCAAAGCGCTTAAAATTGCAAATTTGCATAATAAACAAAACGATAATTGGTCAATTCATTACCTAGCCGAGCTTTCCACTCATAGATCGTCCCATGCGCCCAAGAAACTAATATATGGTCTGTCGTAAATCACAATAATATTAATTAATTTCCTTGCAGTGAAATGCCGACGTCATGTCGCCTTTTCTCGCCGGGCAAAAACCAAGAAACAATGCGAACGAATCCTTTGGTAACAAGAACTAGGAGTTCAGCAATGTGCAATGGCATGCAGACCGATATGGGCGAGATGGATGCTCGTAAAATCCAACCCGGAAGTTATGACGAGTCCCATCGAACGATGGACTATGCGCATGCGTTGGCAAAATGGCCGCCGTAGGGCTTCCATGTGTGTTCCCGACTTTCCCAGTTCGTACAATCCGCAATACTCGCATATCCATTCCGGGCGATAATATTGTTAAGCGGCTATAACTTCTTAATTGCTTCTATTAATTAGCGCAGGCCGAAATTCGAACTTATAGCGCATTTAATGATGGCGTGTCCCGGTCGGGGCCACCGCATCCGAATCCGTTCTGGCCAAAAACGAGCCGAAATAATTTATGCCATGCATCGGCCTGCTTCGACGACTTCGTATTATATCTCGATGTACCAATATTAAACGTCTAATCAACTTGTCGTTAGCGTGCGTTTTATTAATATTCATTATCGTTAAAATTTTATGCGCGCCGTAAATTATGCGATTGCAATAAAGTGGTACGGTTTCTGGGCCAAAAACTGATACAATTATTCCGAACGAATGCGTCGCTAATGATCATTGGTAGCGGCAGTAGATGATCTTGTGACAGTCATTTCGGTTTGAAAATTTATTTGTTGCTTAATTTAGAAAATTACTCAATTTTGATTTTATTTATTGGTAACAATTGATCTAATTTTTTTAATGGCTTTTATGTAATGTTTAAGAATTCAAAATTCTTTTTGATCCTGCCAGCTTATAGTGATCCATGCAATTTGGCGACAATACCAATAGCATTTCCGGATGGAATTTTTCAAATCTGTAAATGGTATTTGAAAGTAAATTAAATTTGCAATAAAATGGTGTCTGAATTATTTTTGTAGGACCACCACTTACTGAGAAATCGCTTGCAGAAAATTGATGTCTAAAAACAGGAAAAATGTCAATTAAATAGAATCATTTTAGGACAAGTTGACGACAATACCAATAGCATTTCTAGATGGAATTTTGCAAATGTATAGACGGCAATCGAAAGTACATTAAATTACCTAAAAATCAAGATCCGAATGACTCGGATTGGACTTCCGGTTCCGAGATAATACATAAAGGAGTATGTAATAGTAATCATTATATCTAAACAAATTTACGACAATACCAATAGCATTTCCGGATTGAATTTTGCAAATCTGTAAACGGCATTTGAAAGTAGATTAAATTTCCAATAAAATGCTGTCTTTATAATTTTTATAGGACCTCCATTTACTGAGAAACCATTGACAGAAAATCGATGATTAAATATATGAAAAAGTGTAATAAAAATATTTGTTACAGCCCAGATTGACGACAATACCAATAGCATTTCTAGATGGAATTTTGCAAATCTGTAAACGTCATTTAAAAGTAGATTAAATTTCTGATAAAATGGTCTCAGAATAATTTTTGTAGGACCTCCAGTTACTGAGAAATCGTTGATGGAAAATTGATTATTAAAAACACTTTTGTAAACTTCTGTAATATTTCCTTGAAAAATAAATTATCTATTAAAATCAAATTAAGAAACAACTTTTTGACTGCCTTATTCATCTGTAAATCCCATCAGGATAATTTACCTAAAACGTACTTTATTATAAGCTTTCCATCAACAATGCAGCAGCAAAACAATAACTCTTCGATGTTGTCCGCAAGTACATAAAACTCTTTCATTCGAAAACCATATTATTGGAACATAAAGCAACCAAGGCGAACAAAAGACGGCCGTCGAACAAGAGCCGAAAACGCACTTTCCATTGTTTACCATCTTAATTTTCACATAAAATTTTCATTAATTTTATTTTCCTATATGCGCCATCCAAAAGGCGGCTTTGTCTTCGCAGTCTCCCGAAAGCCGAGCAAAGCTTCTGTGCGCTTCTGTTTTCCATTCCACTCTTCCACATCTTCGACCAACACCACGACAACTTTCTCGGTGTGTGCGTGTGTAATTAGAAAGTAGAGCCGAGATAGTATAAGATTAGGACGTCGTAAATTTCGAACAGTCCGTCGCCTTCTTCTTTCCTTCGTGCATCCGCTAGTTTCCGCTACTATCTTACCCGAGACTCACACCACTCTCGAAGAAAGCGTACAAATCCTCGAAGAGTGCCCGGGCTTTGTTGGTGGTGGTAGGCAACTAACTAAATTGAAATATATACAGATAAATTTATTTACATGTGCCCCGATGCTTTCTTGCATTTGTCGTTAAAAAGCTGCTTGGAACGGGGGGCATCCACTCTTAATGTCTTCTTTTATCGTAATTGAAACTGTCAACGGACGCGTTGATAGCGCGAGATTTATGTGCGCCATCAATAATCATGTCTTATTTCATAATTTCCATACGATAGCGCAAGCGAAGAACACAAGCCGAGAAAAAGTCCAGGGTGACTCGATTTAAATTATGTGTACCATTTGTGTCTTTTATTCTTGTGATTCGTTGATTCTTTTTCAGCGTGTGTCATCACTCGAAGAAGATTACTTCTTAATGCGCATTCCAATCTTGAAATTATTTGATGTATTTATTATTAATTCCGGTTGGTATCTAGAGTGGACTTGTTGGCACGAAGAGCAGAAGCATGTTGTTTATCTAGAAGTTAATAGTTAAATAAACAATCAAAGTACTGGATTTATTTCTTCAAATGAATTTCAATCCTGGAGGCTTTCAAGAAGTAAATTGGTAATGAAATTTTGATCTTAGTTCTGCC
Source organism: Aleochara sp. GC000083 (assembly GCA_030264555.1). Classification (NCBI taxonomy): domain Eukaryota; kingdom Metazoa; phylum Arthropoda; class Insecta; order Coleoptera; family Staphylinidae; genus Aleochara; species Aleochara sp. GC000083. The sequence goes on from JARJDZ010009402.1 coordinate 32,168, forward strand.
CTGATGTGAAAATTCTGTGAGAGGAATTATAAACGCATCTAATTAAAAATCCTCGTAAAATTGATAAGGCAAATGCATGGAGCAACCAAAATAAACACGAGTTGGAATGAAATGATCATAAGGAGTTAAATGAAACAAACAAACTCGAAGGCAAAAACGCAACCGAAGCATTCGAAAAGACGATTAGGCCAACAAACTTTCAAATGTATTTTAAGCTTTTCCAACATTATGCCTTATACAGTCGAGCTTTGAATGGGATTTCTTCAGCTCCAAGAATACAAAGCAACGCATATAACGCACATTAAGACAGACGATTAATCCTAATACGCCTTGCACATCGGCCACAAATGCGACACATTTAACCCGGTTTTTCCACGAGCGGAAAAACTCCCGGTGGAAGTGAACGAAATAACAAGCGAACAAAGAACAATGATGATGATGAACTTAATCAATTTTTGTGATCTTCACCTACCATCAAGTCCACTGCATTGTCTCCCAAGCGAAAATTTCCCATTGGTCATCAACCTACAAGACTTGGAGTTGTTGAAAGGTTGGTAGCAAGTGTTCATGAAGAGAAATTGAAGAATACAAATAATTAATCGCGGTATGGTTTTAACGCATTGCTTGCTCTTGATGTATTTATGCCCGTACGTGCGATGGTTAATCTTTCCGAACCGATCATCAAGCTCGCATGTGGTGAACATTGAAGAGCAACTTCTTGCCAGTCAACCGCATGCGTCGAAGCAACGAGCGAAAGAACCGACATGTCTGAAGCAACGAGCCGACGAGCGACGAGCAAACGCGCTTATCATCGTTGTCAATCTATCACCAATTAATTCCGTGACAAGTTTGATACATTGTTTAATAATACGCTCCTAAACGCTGTAATTGATTGAAATTAAGCCGCGCGCGTCAATTAATATTTGCCCGTCAACGAGCTCGTTCGATCGCACGAATTGTTGTTCTGTTGTTCTTGGATGCGTTGTTGGAATACCTTCAGAAAATCCAGTCTCTTCGGCTGCAACCAAAGTGGAGTATTATATAGATTAACGATTTGTGCGCTCGGTGAAGAACAAACAGTTCTTCTTCGGTTCGAGGTGCCTTCGGGATAGGGGAACGAGGAAGAGAGTCGTCGGTCTTGTCGGCAGTCGCGAACGAATTACGCAGCGAGTTGACATCTTGTGGGAAACGCGTTCGCGATCATTAAGCAAGCACACCTTCTTCGTTCCAGCCAGAAGAACCGCATCCGAAAGCTAGCTGAACGACAGTAACTTACAGAGCAAGTTGAAAAACGCTTCTGAGAGTAAAACACGAGTTGGAGGCTTCTTCGATCTGAAGATGCGATACACATGCGACGATTGTTATCGGATACCACATCACAATGCGTGTCTTTATGCATTAATCTTTTATATTTTACTCAGGGGCAAAAAATGTATTCATGAGAAGCGGTCTACAAGCAACGAACAAGAAGAAAAAAATTAATTACTCCAAACAGTTCTAAAATAAAATTTTATATATCATTTTAGATCAAATTGACGACAATACCAATAGCATTTCTAAATGGAATTTTGCAAATGTCTAAACGCCAATCGAAAGCACATTAAATTCCCTAAAAATTAAGATCTGAATTATTCGGATTGGACTTCCGGTCCCGAGATAATACATAAAGGATTAAATAATAGTGATCATTATGTCTAAGCAAATTGACGACAATACCGATAGCATTTCTGGAAAGAATTTTGCAAATCCGTGAACGGCATTTGAAAGTAGATTAAATTTCCAATAAAATGATGTCTGGGCCATTTTCATAGGTCCTCCACTTCCTAAGAAACAGCTGAGTGAAAACTAAGGATTAGAAATACGAAAAGGGACAATAAAAAATAATTTTAGGCCAAATTAACGACAATACCAATAGCATTCCTAGATGGAATTTTGCAAATGTCTAAACAGCAATCGAAAGTACATTAAATTACCTGAAAACGAAGGTGTAAATTATTCGGATTGAACTTCCGGTTCCGATATAATAGATAAAGAATTATGTAATTGTGATCATTATGTCTACGCAGATTGACGACAATACCAATAGCATTTCCAGACGGAATTTTGTAAATCTGTGAACGGCATTTGAAAGTAGATTAAATTCCCAATAAAATGGTGTCTGAACCATTTTCATAGGACTTCCACTTACTGAGAAACAGGTGATAGAAAATTAATGATTAAAAATTAGAAAAAGGGCAAAAAAAATCATTTTTGAGCAAGTTGACGACAAAACCAATAGCATTTCTAGATGGAATTTTGCAAATGTCTAAACATCAATCGAAAGTACATTAAATTACCTAAAAAATAAGATCTGAATTATTCGGATCGGACTTCCGGTTCCGAGATAATAGATAAAGGATTATGTAATTGCGATCACTACGTCTAAGTAAATTAATGACAATACCAGAAGTATTTCCGTACTGAATTTTTTAAATCTGTGAACGGCATTTGAAAGTAGATGAAATTTCCAAACAAAAATCCAAGACTATGGCTGCATCATGCAGAAGTCGGTTTGAAAATTTGAGTATAAATGTAAAGTTCGTTTCCATTAGAATTTCACTTCTTCACATTTTGCAACCTTATCTACAATTGCAAAGAAGTTAACATTTCGCCGAGAAATTCGTGCCGCATTCGAGCGGCTCATGAAAGTAAAGCAAGACAACGATGGATTTATACCTAAGCGACTAATTAATGCATTGTACCGAGCGCAAATAATTCAATGCACTTCGAAGAACGAGGAACAAAACACGTCTACATAAATGTAGCAAACTGATCTTATCGTGCACTTTCGTATTTTCCAGCCAAGATGCATCGATGTTTAAATGAAGATATAAAGAACGCCCAGCTCGAGATGGAGAAATTTCGCTCGTTCAATTAATTACACCTTTTTATTCGTTAATTATTTAATTGAGTAAATAACGAATTGCATTATCTCGTGGAAATGGAAGGCGGCAGTCAATAATGGCAGACTTCTTCGTGATGTATGAGTAGATGATGTGTTTGTTGATTAAACAAACAGACCGAACGGCACATCCCAGAAGCACATCCATTCTTTAATTGACATTTTCCGTGACTCGACAATGCCTCCATTCGGCGCGCAGCACGAAGAATGAGGCGAGTTGTTTTCATATTTCTGTTTCCGTATTTTTGTTCGGCTGCAATTTACTCAAGAGCTCGATGATACTTGCCAGAGATTTTCGTCATTGGCGCGCGCGTTTTCCGCATTTCGTTGATTTTAGTGTCGCATTGTTCTTCTAGTTTCATTATTACGTTTCCCTCTTCGTTTACCCAACGCTTTGTTTGCCAGGAAGAAACTCTTCCTCGCAATCACTATCCGTACCAGCTGTTATCTAATAAAAGTTCACCTCCTTCTCCGCGTTTGTAATTACAGCATTATGAATTGTAGACTGAAGAGATTATAACATAAAAGTTGTATCAAGCTGATATTTCATGTTTGCTGCGTGTTTCGCAGCCGGTGATTTACAACCTGTAAACGGTGTGCATGTACACAATTGCTTAATTAGGCCGCAAGAGTACACACACATTGAAAGAGCTGGTAAGAGCTGAAGAAGTAATTTTTCGAAAGAACAGCAAAGCCTGATGTTTCTTCATTCCTCAATCGTGTGGCTACAAAAACGCACTCTCTCCTCTCACCAATTCCAACAAGCAGTCGATGTAATCTGTTTGTCGGTGCCCGTGGGCCGATTGAGTTATACACCTTGTTCCGTGCTCACAGGTCATTTCCGCATCGGTCGGACGAGAGGGGATCGGTCCATATTTTATACCGCGTAATAAGCTAGATTAGATCTGAACCCATCCCATGCATCCACTTTGTACGTGTGCATTTAATAATGCATCGCACGTCGGCTGCGACTCCGGGTTCATGTGTATGCACCCTGCGTGCTCCGGAGGGTTCAGCCTGGAGGGACGCAAAAAAGATCCCTCAGACCCGGAAAAAGTTATCTGCTGATGCGCCAGTATATGATAGTAGGTGCTAAGTGTCATGGGATATCTCCCAGCTTCCTTGGAAGAGTCGGAGTCGGGGAGAGGTCCCTATGCTGAAGAGATCTGGAAGAGATCGAAGAGAATTCGCTTGATATGCATGCATGTGTTATTTATCTGGTTATCTCCATGTAATGAGATCCTCGCTCGTTTTATCACACCATTATGTTTTGATCTATGGCCTCTTTTTTGCGGACCCCATCCAGATATTGCCAATTCCCCGATTTGTCCTTCCATCCATCGAGTATCCTCGTTGTATTAAACCCTATTAAACTGGGTAAATCATAAAATGGGTTTCATTTATACAAACCATAATTTGCTACTAGAAGAAATCACTTCACGGGTCAACCTTATGTTGGATTTCCTGTCGGTGAAGTCCATTAAACCTTGGGATACCTAGACACTAGGACCTAGAATTATGCCTCTCTGGAGGGCACTATAAGTTGGTTGGGAATACTCCGGAGTTCCGTAGCATCTAGTTATGCCACTCTCGATGACGTCACGGTCAAAGATGGGGATTAGGATTTCCATCTCATGGGATTACAGCCAAGAACGCCAGATGGACGCCAAACAGAGAAGGGACTCACACACGCAGACTGGGAAGATACGTGGAGTCATCCATGGTGCGAATTTCGACGATGGCCAAACATTGTTGCCCGTAATATTGGATGTAAGCGTGAGCTGCTTGTGGGCTTAGCGACGACGGTCGCTGAAACCCTCCTCTCATGCCACAACTTCTTCTTGTTTGGCCGGAGTAACTCGATATCGCTGAAACCTCCAGCGTCGGTTTGAAGGCCTGCCTTCAGCACTTGCCCTTGCCCACGAAGCTGTTTACTCACCGCCTTGTGACTTCGGAGGCAATATCAGGCTGCTTGACGTGGTCTTCTACCTCCTTCGACGACAACATTCGCCATTAGCCATCACAATTAGGCGCGTGTGTCTCTCAAGTCTGCAGAACTGAAACTATGAGTGGGCTAGGGTCGACCACGTTCCAGCAGGCTGTGTTGAAAGCACTTCGAGGACGACAGTTTGCCAAGACGCTTTGCGGCAATTAATAACTTGGACGCCATCGTCAGCGGATTTAATTCGGGCGTCCACCCACGTTCCGAAAGTGTTGAAAGTTTTGTAATAAAAAATTAGTTTCCAACTTATCATCCTGGTTTTATTCTTAGAATGTTCTCCTTGGGAGATTGGAAACTAATTTGGTGTCTGGGAAAAATATGAATAGGAAAAATAGTTTTAGAAAGACTCAACAAGTAAAAACACATTTGCAATTTCACGATTAATAATTATATATTATTATGTACATTTAGCCATGGAGGTGACTAAGACCATGTTTAATAGAAAAATAACTTATATGATATTAATAGAGGGTTGTGTGAGTGTGAGTTGAGAATTTATAATACAAGTAAATATGTACAATCGAAATGTAATGAACAATAAAAGTTGAAAAACACATTTTCTTCCGTTGCTTCTTCGTTCGGTGGGACAGCGCATACGAGATATCATTCATTGCTGGACAAACGTGCATACAAATAATCAATTAGAATCAGTCGTATTCGTTGCATAAAATAAAAGAAACCGCCTTAACAATAAACAACATTAAAATTAAATCACAAACCGCATGTTGTCTTCCTGCATGCAAATCCGAAGTGTATCGTCTTTGTCGTCCTCGAGCCATCTCCATCGATGGGAGGACAATGAAAGAATCTAGGCCTTGATTAATATCAATAATTTGTGATCGAACGCAAACGTGATGCAGGACAGAACGACGGAACGCTCGGCGTCATCAAGCAGACAACAAACGGGTTTTATATTTATATATCTATGCATGTATAGCGTTTATATATAATATATTTCATGCCCGAAGAATGAATCTCGTGTGCGCCTCGACTAAGGCTCTCTCGCCATCACGCCATCATCATGATCATCATCGTCAAGACGAGCTGCAACGTGTATGAATGCGCGTCTGGCATTAGCCTTGATCATCGGATGAAGAAGACAAAAAAACAACAACGAGGAAAATAAAGCATAACGCGCGAAGAGAGCCATAGCCACGATTTGAATTATGAAAGCTAACTAATATAAACATTAATCAGACTACTTCAATCTACAGTCCGAATATTGACAAGTATATCGAATGGAATACCAAAATGCTTCGGGAAATCGCTTCCAACATTCCACATTGTTGGTTTTCTTCGCTTTCCGTTGTTGTTTTTTGTTACACATCTGCAGTTGCAACAATGATTTGTTGGCGATTTTTTGCGTGTATTATACGACTGTCATTAATTATTTCGTCTCATTTACAATAATAATATATTATTCTTTAAAGAGTATTATCAATTATTTACTTTGTTTCGCAAGTCATCGTCGCATCTTTCAGTTAATTAACATATTTATAAAGTATAATCTTTCTTTCTTACTGCTTGCTCATCATCATCATCATCATCAGTTAGAGTTACTTTACATTTCGAAGAATTTGGATTTAATTTATATTTAAATTTTTATTTGCATAGGTAGTATACTCTTTTTAATTAAATAGAATATTTATATAATTACACGTACACTCGTTTCGTCTTCATGTTTGTTTCCTCGGTCGTTTATAACTTTGTTATCTGCATCTGGAATTTATTACACAAGTCCTCGTTTTTTGTACACTCTTCTCGCAGATGAACGCGGCATGCTAGAAAATTTAGAAGAAGTAGTAGAAAAGTCTTTTGCTAGATTGTTGATCATACTCCGGCAGCAAATAATGCGAATGGAAAGCGACAAAACGGAAATCTATGGGGGAAATCATTCCAACTCGTACGGTCCTCATTTGATATTAGACTAGTTTTTTACACATATACAATACACAGCTTCTTCAGCAGGCTGCACCGAAACGCGCACTCAACAGTCGACTTCATTCCTTCTAGCACCAACGTTTGCACACGATTTGCATGGCAAACACAGCCGAAAAGCACGCGCATGTTAGGACACACGCCTTCGGAGAGTTCTTCGCTCGAGGTGTCCTCGGGACCATCCCATCTGCACGTCTGCACTTGCATTCATTTAAATTATAAATATTAATAACTTAGGAACTTTTTACGTGTGTGCCGCATGCACGCGTGGTTCATGGGGCCCGTTTACTTGCTGGTTGGTGGTGATGGTGCGACGTTGGCTGCGAGGGGCGACGTGGTCGAGGTGTCGATGGCATCGTCGTCGTCGTCGTCGGTGTCGCTTGCTGCTGGTGATGACAGTTTTATGCAATCGCTGCTATGCCGTCACACCTGAACGTTCTGCGTGTGCTTGTCGACGATGCTCGTCGCGCACGTCTGCTGATGGCTGTGCAGGCCGTAGAAGGCGACGTCCGGCGTGGTGCACGTCCCCATGGAGGTCGACCCCTGTGGCGACGGCGTCGGCGCCGATGGCGGCGTGTCCGTTCGCTCGTTCACTGTCCCAACAACGGTCATAATCGGTTGGAAACCTGGAGCAAAAGAACCACTGTTAGAATGGTCACCATGAGGAGGTTGCAAGACGTAGGCTTCTGAGGTGGTGTAATTACACGGTTGTCGTCTTGTTTGTCTTCAGGGCAATGAAGGTCTGGATGGATGGTGCGTGCGTGTCAGACATAACAGAAAGACATAAAGCGCGGAAGTTTTAGATCACGTAAAAGATCCGTTAGAAATGGATGTTGGGGCACTGAAGAAGCATTTATAGCGAGCAGGGCAACTTAAATTGAAGTTGTAAGTAGTTTCATGCGGTGCTACAATGTGTGTAATAAATGTCTTTGAATGGTGGGACTCCATGGATGTTTATCTGTAGCTGGTGAAGTCGCCATTAGTGGGTAACATGCATGATAGCGTGACACATGCGTGGATTTGAATAAAAGTACGGATCATAATTTACCTGAGTATCCGGTGAAGTCTTCGACGAGTTTGTGGCGTCGGATCGACGAAGATCCCGTGATCATGTTGTCTATGGTGCTGCCCGAGTGTCGGCAGCGCCAGAAGATCAACGCCAGAAGGATCGAGAAGAGTAAAATGGCTGTGCATGTCCCTAAGACTATTTCGGAGTTGTGCCATTTATGTCGGGTGCTTTCGCCCTTGACGGCGCTCACCAGGACGGAAAGAAGTGGTGAGTTGAAGTCCACATCTTCACGATTCTCTCCAGGGATGACGTTCAAGTCTTCCTGACTCTCCGTAGACACTTTCTGTGCCCTTCCCGTGTCTAGATCCATCATCTCAGACTTGAGGTTATCCACTCCAGGAGTCCTGGATACCAGTTCAACTTGGATGTGGTAGATGGTATCCGGCCATAGGGACAACGTGACGCAGGTTGAATCCGTGAAGAGGTTTCCCTTAAGACCACCTCCATCAACCTCCCAGGTCACTAGGTAAACCCCACGTGTAGTCTTCGGCTCCCAGGCGATCTCCCCAATGACCAGAACCTTCTGATGGATCAAGGAGATCTCCCGAAGTGTCCAAGGTGCGTCAGCATCGTTCAGGACACTTTTGGAGGTCGTCGCCTTGATCTCCGTGTTGATACTCTTCTTCCGCTTCTTGTTCTCGCGGATGCTCGCCTCATCGGGGCTGTAGATGGTCACCAAACCTTGAGGGTCGACGACGAGGACTCGCAGCATAGCGCCCTCGGAGTTGATGGGCACACGTGTCGTCAGGTCCAGAGTCTGGATGATCTGCCGCCATGGTCCACTGGCACTCTTCCGCATCACGACGTAGACGAGCGGCGTCGTCAAGCTGACGGAAGTCGGACGCGGCCATTTTGCCAGCGCACCATTGACGCGAATCACGCCCTCACCTTTCGTATGGATGACCGGCTGGGTCTGCTGGGCGCGGGTCGATGCTTCCGCATGGAACCGACAGGCTTCCTGACATCCCGGAAACTGCAACCAGAGAGAAGAAGGATAATGATAAACCTGGACGTCGCCGGCGGGCCGGGAGAAGAAAGGACAGGGACCCGAAAAGTTTACAACGAGCGTGTGTCACTCAGTTTGATTAAAAACCTTCGCGGGAATGCTGCGCATCCGCTGAGATAAGCACAAAATTCTGCAGACGCAACAAACTTCACGAGACATAAATTTCGGGACGGACGTGACGTTTTTATGGCGTTTTCTTAATTTGCTTGATTTGAATCGTCCTCGGTGAATTCTCCATTCCTCATACCACGTACGAAAACAAGAACTAAGAATTGATACCCAACATCTAGCTTGTCTGCCATTGAAGTACCATGGGTCTCATTTCGTTGACTCCAAGAGTCTTGGGTCTTAGAAACACAAGCCTGTCATGTCATGACGGTTTTAATTTCATTTCCATTCAAATTCGCGGAAGATTGTTAATCGCCCTATTTCCAACTTTTATTATCTTGACTCCTAGGCTTCCAACTTGTCTGCAGGAGGCTCGAGGCTGCATGCTCTTTGTTAAATGGCACGTTGAATTGGAGTTAATAAACACGCATTCATCCGATGCTAGCGTGCACCGAACGCTTATCTTCGAGCGTCGCATAGTTCAGAATGGTCTTCAACTGCACGACGAGCAAGCAGCAGCAATTCTTGTTGTAATCGGAGCAGTGAGTACAATATTAAATTAAAGCCATTAATCTCGCCGCCGCTCGAGGAAGGGCACTTCCTTGCGAATTATGCAAACAATACACTGCGCTCCCCGGGATAAGATAGTCCGAAAGGATATACTTACGCATATTTCTTTCTCCTCGCACATCGCGCCCCAAACCTGGAAGTTGGACTGCAACAGCTCGCAGTTCTCCCAGCACTGCAAAACCCGAAGAATACAAGATTAGTACAACGTTTCAAAATTACACACATCTAACATCAGTGCAACATGCAGCCTAAAGAAGTCTTCGAGGTCTTGAAGTACACAGTGTATGAAGACATTCATTAGGCGCGTGTATGCAGCGCTGAACGGTGGAATTGAGTGTTATCATTTCGACGCGATTACATAAATAAATTGCAGTTCATTAAGAAGAAACCGGCGGCGAAGGCGACGTCCTCTGTTGGAACAACAATGCCCATGGTGTGTGAGGAAAGTCGGAATCCCCATGGGTCACAAGATATCTCCTCTTTTCGAGGCTGCGTGTTAGCTGCAGATTATGAAGGTTCCATACAAGAGATCCTCACGAGGGATTCGAAAACGAAGCACAACAAAAGCTGGTCGTTTTGAACCCAAGCGCGAGCTTCAGAGTATAATATTAAACCCATTCATTATTATGTATCGAGACATGTATTTACCTAAACGCATTCAACTCTTCAACGCGACAAGGAAGACTCCTCGGAGATGACGATTTTCATTAAGCGCCCAAAACGAAGACGAGGATGGTTTTTATGTGCAAAAAGCCGAATCGAATAAATGAGCTTTCGCCAACACGCGAAGCCTCAGTGTTGAAAGATCATGAATGCGCATCTCTTCGTTCTTGTACCCGTTCGTTTACTTTTGGTGTTTTATTCGCCATAACGACGCTCCGAAGAAGCTCCCCGGCGATAAACGATAGCGCATTGTTGTCTGCGTGGACGTTTTTTGGGTGTAAATGCGCTTTGTTATGAATGGCAAAGAAACACTTTAATGTCGTGCGCATTATCCTGGAATTTTTTGCGCCACGGAGTGGATCGGGTAATTTTGCACGTGGAGCAAGCTCTCCGCATGTGATTTACGTCCGTGTGCAATTTCTTCGGCCAAACAACGATCAACAACCACCATCGAGGCTTTGAATCATTTTCTGCATCCAAACGCTGAGCATAATTCTTCGCGCGCGCGCGCGCACTCACACATGATGGGCTCGACTGGCCAGTTTGGTGGCCATTCGGGACGAAAAGCACGGAATCTTGTGTGCGCGAAGACGCTCGTTCTCTATCATTAGCCAGGTTATAAAATCACTAAACACTACCTGTCCGTAATCATTCCGTGGTACTGTAATTTCACTTTTATTTAATTTACGAAGCGAACGCTGAACTCGCAAATGTTGCACGAGCCCCGCTTATAAAGTCCTCCAAATTGCACCAGGTCAATCGAAGAACTTGAAGACCTGGCTGAAGATGATGGGTACACTCGGTATGGACGCAAATTCCCATCTCACGACTATGTATTATTGCACAGTACGCTGCCAATGTCGGCGTTATTCCTCGTCGGTTATTTTTGTCTTCATTTTTCTGAGGCTGCTGCAAGTTTTTCATGTTGATTTTCATGATTTCGATTTCGTTCCTTCGAGTTGATTGAACCTACCACAAAGTGAAACAATTTCAGATGCTCCATCAGTTTGAATCATCGACCTTGAAGATCATCAGAAAAGAATATGAAAATCCAATTAAGACAAAAATAACATTTCAACTTTAAATCCGCTTATAATATGAAAATTTTGAATGAGTCGAACATGTAATTTCAATTAGGAAATCCTCTTAAGACCCAATATTTTTGTCGTGCACTTACGTCAAGAGGATTTGTGAGACCTTGTCTTAGGGAGATGCAGAACGGTTCTTCTCGGCGACAACAGAAATTAAACCAGACAGGTTCTAGAAGTTCCAGAAACCGTTACTTGATTTTTCCTTCAGCTAAATCACGTCGCATGTCTCCGCAATAGATTTTACCACACATACGTCTCTAAGAAAAGAGTGGTCATTGCTATCCAGCAACAAACCAACAGAGGATGGTCTCAAAGAATTGGTACGTGCTACAAGCGCCTCTTTCTACGCAGATAAATCACAAACCATCGGTCTTAATAAACGTTGTCCATGCGTTGCTTTTGCTGGGTAATCCTCATTGTTTAAGTCTTTAATTCAATTCCAACTTAATAATACCCTCATTGTTTTCCAAGAGTTGTGTGCCCTCATGCATTGTCACGCAAGACAAATGTGAGAAATGATGGATTTGTTGGTTCAATTTTTTACTTGTGATGTGATTTGTCCTTGCAGCTGCGACGAAAGAACTTCATGGTTCTGGATGAAGCAATTTCATACACGAACGCATTTAATTTTGAGACGTTTATCTCTTTTATGGTGGGCACGCATCAACCAGGTGTGCACCTTTAGAAGACTGAAGCAACGAGGAGGAATCCGAAGGAAAGTGGTCATATTAAAACGAGCCGTCCATTTTCACACTCACGACAAAAGAGTGCGACATTATCGAAGGCGAAGAAAATCCACCCCTCGGAACGCGCTGTGAATACAAGAGATTTAGAGTGAATCCCGATCGGAGGAAGAATGAAGAAAAAAAAAGTTGGATGTGATTTCGTTATGCAAAGCAATTCGAGTGTGATCGTTTCGTTTCCCTTTCTCTCTGAATTCATGTGGCAAAATTACAGCTTCCGTCTCGTAAATCAAATTTACGACCTTCCTTCTTGCTTCTTCACATGTGAAGATCTCAGAATATAAAGTCTACTTTTCCCAATTGGAATGGTGCACATGGAAATTTGTTGGCGTTGTCCTTCGTGGAAATGTTGCGACCATTGCTGGTATGGTTGATGGTTGGTCGTCTGGGGCTTTTCTAATCAAAAGCGCATTAATGCGCATTGCGTTTCAACCCCATTGGAGCCGTTAGGGAAAAATCCTCGTTAGAGCGTTCTTGTTTCCACCGCCATCCAACACATGATGTATATTTTCGCGCAACCCTCCATTTTCGCACCACGCATTTCCACACACAGTGCGTGTGTTGGGGGTGGCGAGAAAGAAGAATAATGCGTTGGCGTATTCTCGTTATTCGAGCACGTAACAATGGTCGACAGTTTGCCAATGAATAAATTGTCGCGCTGCGTTGCGTCCGGTCGGGTTCGCAGACCATTTGGGCCTTTTTTATTCAACCCAACCGCCAAAAGAACGCCCGATACAGTGAAAGCATACAAATATTACGCATTAGCGAAAAACTCTTCAAAAAAGTGAACCTGGGATTGGACGTCAACGCAATATTAACATCATTCCAAGTTTTACGCACTTTATGATTACAAGATTAAGCGACGAAGAGGACGAAGAGCTCGAAGCGCGAGGGCGACGTAAATTATGAAGTTTGATTAATTACCATAAAGCACCCAGCGAAAAAATGCGAGCTAACCCAACCAAACAAACCAACACTTTTGGGTTTAATTTTCTTCACGAGGCGACAAAGCGTGAGCAACCTCAACAAAAGAAGGGTGGGAAATGGTTAAATTAAAAAAGTATATTATCCTCTGTGAGTGCCTCAAACCTAGGGGAGTTGATAACAACAAATTCCGTATTAAACTTGCTGGATTCTAGTTGGGAGGAGGGTTGCACTCTTGGTTTACGACGCATTCATTCATTCATGGAATAAACCAGAAGATAAGGTATCGTAAGCTTGAGGGTTCGTACGGGCATTATCTTCGAGTCGGCCACGATATGCTTGGTGACTGTATCACGCGAGAGGATAAATTATCCTTCGGGCACACACGCAAGGACAACACGACACAATCTCCAGTTCCGCCATTACATCCACAACATTGGTGCGCTTCTTCAAGGGTGGTGTATCGAACGAAGAATGGAAGAATGCGTTCCAGAACTACTTCGAGGATAACCTCTTTTACGCTCGGGGAACTTCAGCTCTGATGGTGTTCGTTGCTCTTCGAGAGAAAATTCGTTTATTTAATTACACACCCGACTGGGCAATACTCGCACGCATCTCCAACACGTCGCATGCGATTAGAACCATCAAGAAGGCTGAAGAAGGCGCAGCCATCAATATTCAAAGAAGATCATCATAAATCCGAACGTCGGATGTTTTATTGCACAACGCTAAACTCCCCTCGTCGAGAAAGTCTGGAAAACAAAGTGCACTTTGCATAACTCAATTGGATTTGTTGTTCCTCCATGGTCCATGGGCTGGATGGGGATTGCGAAAGAAGTGAATTGGAACAGATTGGTCTGCGTTGAAATGCACCATTTGCCGATATGATTTATTCCCTTTGTGCGGGGATTCCCCAGAAAGAAATAAACAATCCGAGATGGTAGGTTTTTGAAATTCAACTGCAGTTTTCTCTTCATGGGTGTTATTTATGGGTGCAGTACGGAATGCGCCAGAGACTGCGGAGGAAACACAATAAACATGTTGTCGCCATTTGCCCCGATGCCAGCAATTCAATAGCGACTCCTTTCGGGAGCGACTCCGAACGAGAGGGAATATTTTACAATTGCCCAGGGTGGAGGCATCAAGTAAGCGAGTTTATGAGGGTCGGGAAGAAATGGCGTTAATGCTGGCAAAGATGACAGCCGTGTCGCGAAAGTGAGCGCATGCTGGGCGAACGCCGCAGTTCCCTAATGGCTGCAAGAGCCACCACCATCATCGCCACCAACAAACGGAAGGAAATCTATGAAGGGGCGAGCAGTTTACGATTAATTTCGCTTCTTAAACGACGCAAAGTGACAGACAGGGCATGGCACTACCGCCAACGCACCAGGGTGCTGTCTCCGTTCATTTGGACCCATCCAACCACTTCTTCTTCTTCGGACCCATCCCAATGGAGAAAACGAGCCGAACTATTCACTTGAATGTGCTCTATTTACTTCTTCTCGCACCGAATTTCTAAAGATCAATTTGTCAGACATGCTTCTAGGTATCCAGGTCATAAACCCATAAACGTACAAACGCATCGAATGCATTCGGACCGTGAAAGGTATTGCAGAAGTTTACGACGTAGCACCACGTAAATATAGAGCAATTGCAGCAATTGAGTTTGCGTTGACATTGCATACGGTTAATTAGCCGTCATAAAAATTTATTGACCCATGGTCCCTGGATCCATTTCCAACACTAGGGAGCCTCCTTTCTTCGGACCAATGACCATTACTAGGCTGGAAAGTTATTCCAAACATGAAGATGTAGCGCATAAATCTTCGGAACATGAAATTTTTATGACGCTCATGAGGAGTGTGTGGAACTTTGTATGACAAAAGTTTTTATTGCCAATTGAACTCGTTGTGTCCAAGAAAACTTTTGCTGCATTTCCATTGGATTAGTTTCCAGACCATGGAGTCATTACGTAATGTCGATGATATTGCTCACGAATTGCAGTTACAATTTGTATAATATTTGTTCGATTCCTCGGCCAGCCAAACAACAGAATGAATGTCTTCGGTGTTTTGCGTCGGTAAACACGGTACGAGCGAGTCGTGCATGCATAAAACCATCGACGAGTTCTTTCGGTGCATGAAGCAGCCCGATGGCGTGCGCTGCAACGGATTGCATGATGCCACCCACAATCCACCACCGACATATATTATCCGCCACATATATATGCAATAAATCCATATTCCTGAAGTGCGGTGCGGCGGTGGCCGACGCGGCACAAGCCGAGTTTATGATTGTCGACAGCACCGAAAGGCTCGAGCCTTTTGTTGGTGTTGACCCAACAAACCCGATATTTATGCGATGGAAATGACTTCGGCACTTCAGCACTGCGCCCTGACCTCGTGCAGATAACCGCCGACACAATGGACACATTGTTACGTGTCGTCTGACCAGCACCTCGAGTTCTTGCGCCTCTCATCATCATTCATCATCCGCATCGCGAATTTGGATTGAGGAATTTGCCGCACCGCAGTATCCTTGGACTGGGGACTGGGGGGAATAAAGTGAGAACGTGCCAAATGTGGTCGAAACTTGGCAGCGCACAGCTCGGGATCCAGAAGAAGTGAATGTGTATGTATACAACAAAGGCTGGAAGAAATTGAAACAGAAAACGGCAACAAAACGAGTGCACATGGTGCGCGAAGAACGGGGCACGTAGGAAAGCACTTCGCATGCTTCCAACTTTCCAGCCGAGACCCACGAACCAAGAGCTCGAGGTGCACGAGACCCATACATCTACACCATGGAGGTTGTGTACGCGGCGGGCGTTGAAGGCTTTTCGGATCAATAAAACTGGGAAATTGCATTAAAGTAAAATAGATATACAGAGAACAGGAATGAAAACAGAAGGAAATGTATAAGAAACATCCAACAATGGAAGGGGAGGAAAAGTTTCGAAAACAGGACCGGCACCAGGGAACGGGCTTAAAACGCGAATTTATTTGCATTGTTGCCTGAAGAAAGCTTCAGCATTCTATTGTGTTGTATATTTCATATTGGGTCGGTTGCATTGAGCTGGCTGCTGAAGAGTCCGCTGATGCCGATGGGCATGTCATGTGATTCCCCTCGCTTCAGAGTAGTATTTATAGCGCGGAATAAAGCGCGCGGCGGCGGCGAAACGAAAACATGTTATAAATTGCATGCCGGCCACCCCATAATATGCCCCATAAATTACGATTGCGCTAAATTTCATCCGGTGTTGCGTTCGCATTCGTTTGTAACCCACACCGGGCGCCCGGTCTTCCATCGCGTCCGCTCGTTTTTCTCCCTGTTTCGAGTAGTTTATCAACATAACTACCTCGAATCGTCGAGACGCCGATGAAAAATGGCTTCGCTTTCTGCAAGCGAATTCACTCCTTTATGCAGCGTCCACAAAACACTCAATTCCATCCGTTCGCCACCTCCGAAGATGCTACTCACCATGAAGCAATCGGGTCCTTGTAGACACATCGACTCCCCGTTTGGTCCATCGAACGAAAACTGCAACAACAAAGCCAAATTAATTTCGTTCATCAATTAGGACTTCTGGGAAGTTCTCTTTGCTATACGAATTATTCGCATAATAAAGATACTACCAGCTCGGGGTTATCTTGTATGTGCGGAAATGCGGCTGGTTTCTGCAAGTGACAGCTCGAGGAAACGGAAACTCGGCGAAACTATTACAAAACCATATAGACAGTTCCCATTGGTCCACGAATGGAAACCAACCAACTAGTGTTTATTAACTGGAAACTATGCGAGCCAAAATATACCCCTTGAACGCAGAGTGGAGATTTCAACTTTTTGCTGCGCCTTTGTCTCAAATGAACGCTGGGCGAAAAGCAACAATTAAATTACAACGGGGAGCAGCCAAGAAGAACGAAACCCTCAAAGTTGAACCATTG
The DNA here is from genome assembly GCA_030264555.1 of Aleochara sp. GC000083. Lineage (NCBI taxonomy): Eukaryota > Metazoa > Arthropoda > Insecta > Coleoptera > Staphylinidae > Aleochara > Aleochara sp. GC000083. Next base: position 49,167 of record JARJDZ010009402.1, read on the forward strand.
AAGCACTAATAGTTGCCGCAAACAATCCTCCAACCGGGAGGAAGCTGGAGGATTACATGCAACCAAGTTGGAACCACGTATGTAGATGACATTAGCAGATGTCTGGGCACATGTGCAGTATTAACAAGAGTTTTGGAGCACTCGAGTGCGCAATGCAATTGCAAATATACATTATTGCATCCTTCCACTTGCAAACCAGTAACATGCATTTGATGCTTGTTTGCACATTTTCCTCGTTTGAAGCTACGACCCATTCGAGGTAACATTCCCTGAAGTTGGGCCCGATTCGCGATACAGTTTTTTGTAATTCGTTCGTGCACTCGATGAACACGTTAATTATAAGAGGCGAGTGGAGTGGACGCAACAAAAAACTACGATCATAATAATCTCCAATATGTTTATAGCGTTCCTCGGTTGGATACGAGCAATGGAGCAATGTGTTCGATATATTAACCACGCGTTCAATGCATTAATACACGAAGAGAACAAACTGAATCGTGACGATTGAGGTCAAATTTGTGAACGTCGTGAATCCGCGATCGGTGCGCTCACGCCTCGTACATTATAAAACGAAAATCTCGGCGGGTCTTAAGCGCGCGCGCGACCATTGACGCCATCTCCTCAATGGTAATGGCAATGGCAATGATAAAACACAACGAGAAGGTAAAGGCTAAACGAGTACCCAATCTATAAATTACATTGTTGCCGTGTCGGGTTTAACGTACTTAGATAAAATAACAATTTCATTTATCATAATTACAAATCGCTCCAATGTTGGTTGGATGCTACAACTTCTCGATGGTTGGAACAAAGAACTTTTTGGTTTTGTTGTCATTCTACTGTGTAGGTTTCAAAATTGATGTCTTATCTCCCCCCAAAAAAACTAAGTAGTTTTTATGTAGATGCTATGTAGCAAAATATGCAAGGGTACAAGCGAATTCATTAGGGTGACATTTCAGAACGCCCAAACTATTACCATACATAACTTTAGGGCTTGAGTCCTAATATTGAGAAATATGTATGCTAATGCACTGTATTGATCATCTCTGAAGAACGAAATGAAGTATTTTTCTTGGAGATGATTGGGAAACCGTTGAACATCAATGAAAATTAATTACAATCGCTGACCGAGTTCATTATCCACGCTCGGGTTTATTTACGATCGAAATGTTGTTTGTTGTGCGCGCGCCCCGAAGGCACACGAGTGGGTGGTTTGTGTATTTACAATCGGTCGGTAATACAGAGCGCTGGAAGGTAAATGTATTAAACGCTGCATTGGAGAAAACCAAACCTGGCGCGAATGTTCGGGAACGTGAAGCAAGGATAAACGCATCTGTCGCTAGCAAATATGTCGGTTCGTTCGTCTAGAACCCATCTTTGTCGAAATCACCAGCTCTGAGGGTTCAAAGGCTGTTTGCATGCGCCTTTGATGATCTCACTTCAGCCATTGTTGCATGGCCGCTACAATAATATCATCTCATGCGGTCACCATGGAGGTACTCGAAAGCAAACCCGAATATCTGACACGAACATGAGTGGTATAAACACATGGGTTACAGATGAGCAGCAAACGCACAGAGAGTGCGAACAATAATCTGCGCGTGTGCATTGCACATGAATGTACGTGTTAAACTCGTTAAATGATTTGCTTTGATCATGTCCTCTCATCTGGCTTGAAAGCCTCTGCTACGAAAATGTTGCCATATCCTCCCTCTGTAGGCTGCTGCACACGATGGCTCTTCAGCTGTGGTGGTTACACGAGCCTGAGGGACCCAATGTCCGATCCACTTTTTTGTATATTAATTTCGAGATAATGGAATCCGGGATTGCAGAGGAACAAGTGGCACATCCATACGCGTTTGCTTTATTAAAAGCGAGGATTCATCCCGACAACCATTTGAATTGTTAATGGCGTACACACCCGAAAAAGGTCAAACGCAGATCCATACGCGTGGTGGGTGTTGGGCCCAGAAAGGGAGAGAAAGGGACGAAGGATGTGTAACCCGTGCAGATTCCCAGCGTCTATCTGCCATCTGTGGAGGCTTTTACTTTGGTCGGCCGCTCTTTTGTGTCGTCGCGAATTTACGACCGGCCGATCCAACAGCAATCTTCATGTATATGCAGCATGTACTTACATGCAAGTGATGTACGGTAGGATAAACGACATCAAGTCCTGCATGCCGGCAGTGTACCTGAGTCCAAGAGGCCTTCTTTCGTGCCGGAGGGCTTTTTTGCCGAGCCATGGCCCCGTCAAATCGACGCTTTTTTGTCCAGCGCCCGGAATACTCTCACTAGGCGTACGGCGGCAGCGGCAGCAGCGCGTGTTTACATTAAATTGTGTGACATTCCGTTGTATCATTAACATTTAATGGGAATTATATACAAACGGGGCCGCCGCCGTTCGCGGGACCTCGTTGCACACAGCGAGCTACAAGAACAAGTCGGGCGCACTCCACAAAAGAGGACATGTGTTCCAGGCTTGTTTTGTTCTTTTCTTACTGCTGCTGCCACATGCCCATAGTTGTCCCTGTGGTGCCTTGTAGCTAGTACGCGATACGGTAGCATCGATGCCCACAATGGGCACACAATGTTGTTGTTGCTTATGCTCGCATTTTCAATAGTGCCATTCTTCGCCCGGTGCTTTGCATTTAAATGTTTATATGTCGGTCTTAATAATAACCCTTTGGAGGAAACCAGTTCGATACGGCTGCATGCAAAAATGGCATTTCAGGACTGGTAGTACCAACGACGTTCGGGATGGTGTTCGTTCGTTTTCATTAGTGAATCAACCTCTCGCACTTTCCGTGCTGTCTGGTTTTTGCACCCGCCTAACCTCGAGGGGATTGGCGAATCCAGTTAGCCGTCACCAAGGTGACAACGGCACCAGCCCCTATCCCCCAGGATAATTCACTTTGCTGCCTGGGAAAGAGGTATTCTCGTCGGGCGAACGTTGTCCTGTACAAACTTTTCCCTCAGCGCTGTTTTTTTGCACCCTTCGCTCTTTCGTGTCCTTCTTCCGCCAGCAAACATAGTTGCCCTACGCTGAAGACATCGCTTCTATCTATAGACATAAATATCGTTCGATCAACGTGTAAGTCAACACTTGCAGCCTTGCTGAGATTGTTGATACATTGAATTACCCTTCGCGGAGCTTCGTCCCAACTTCTGCCCATCCCACACTATTGTTCACTTTATTAAATTGGCAAACAGCCAGCAATCATTTTTGGTGTGTGTCATATTGTACGTCGGCATGTTGCACTCTCTTGTCTAATCTAGTAATATCCCAGCAATATCCAAGGATGGTGATGATGAAGGCAAATGCTGTGAGTCATGAGACCAAAGGAAAATTGCATTCTGCACGGTCAGTTAGCCACACAGAGCTCATTGTACAAAGGGCGCGTTTGTACTACCCTCGATGGGTATCTTCACCATTCCATTTCTAACTGTACTCGAAACGAAATCAAACGATTGGGGAATTTGATTGATGAACAGAGGCATGTGACGGCGAAGAGCTAGTCACATGGGAGGCTCCAGCTTCAAAGGTACACACAGACTCGAGGTCCTACATCAGTTCCAAATTCCACTGGGTAAGAATGTTGTTGGGTCCCATAATAAAAACCCTTGTCTTCCAAGCCTGCAACGACGTAATTACAAGGGTTTCGACGATTAACAGCAATTCCTATTAACATGCTAATGCCGTCCGTGTGCACTCCTCCGGGTGGAATTCATTAGCGGCTGGAAGCCCTCTTGTCTGACAGCTCCGACCGCGGCGAAAACACTGCCGGAGTACCTGGACAGCGGCACCGACGAAGAAGAGCCAGCACGCAAAAACCAACAACCCATCAGGAGTGCACCGACGGGACGGGGGCCATTCATTCAATGTCCAGCACGCGGCGAACAACCATCGATCCATCGCGCTTGACAAGCTCGAGCTGGTGAAACTATGGGCACTCTCTGCACAACAAATACCAGCCTTCCTTCCTCATCATCCCGGCATCCAATATTATCGACGTCCGACAATCTGCACTCGTTTGATTGAGGCACACGTTTCGATTATGGCCGCGCGAGAACAACGATTTATTATTGCAGACATGACCAATGAATATTTTCCCAGCTTGCAAGGTTGCGCACAAAATATGTAATTCCGCATGGATCTTGATAATAAAAGTTCTCATGCGAATGGACGACCCTCGGCAACTTCCAGAAGAGATGAGTTTTTCTTGGAGATTAGTCTTGAGATGTACCAACGCTCTCCAGAGTTCTGGTGCTATCCCCAGTAGGACCCGAAGTTCAGACCTTCATTTCGACGACTATGAAAGCCGAAAAGACAATAATACTCCGGAGGATTTCGCGCACAAAGTCAAACAACGAGTGATTCTCATATTCATGAGCCTCCTCTCACCAATAATAAACGTTATTTATCATTGGGTATGGGTGTATTCATGGGGGGCGATGCAATATCTTCTGGGATTCACTTCTTGGACTTCATGTGTATTCAATGTAAATGCGCATGCGTATTTTACATGCATTTGCATTTTGTTTTCTATAATTTATAGCTGAATGCTTTTTGAACGCAACTTTCGTTTTCAGCGTTGTTTCGATGGTTTCCGTCGCTGGACGGTGCGTAACAAAAGAATTACAAGATCAGCAACATGATATTAAAATCGGCAACCCCTCAACATATGCATGCCGAAATGGAATTTGCATACGATCGTTCCATTCGCCAACTGTGACTATTACGCACCATTGTTGCGGGCATTATGTTACCATTAACTTGTTGGCCATCTCGCCAAACATTCTACATGCACATTATCTAACAATTGCGCGGAATAATGCGCACATATGGCCAATAATATACATCCACTGATTATACATTGTGTGGATTAACATTTTAAAGTAATATTATGCGCACGCACCGCTTTTCACTGCGAAGAACTGGGTGATATCAAACCGCCATTTGCAGATAACAATTTATCGTTGTTGGAAAAAATACAATGCTAATATAAACTTGGTCGGTTGAAGGAAATGCGCAGAAGAAGGAGACTGATTCATTCAACATTCAGCTTGCGATAAAATGTTGTATGAACAACATCGTTGAATACAGATATTTACATATCGTATGGATGCGCTTCGTACACTTCTTCATGAATACCATAGCATTATCTAATATTGTAATATATATCATTAGTGCAGATATGCAGAATATCGCAGACAACAAGCTTTCAGTAAATAATACTCTAGACGATTCCGAAGTCAGTCATGGAAGACCAGACGAGACGAACAAACCATTAATTAATTGTAACAATAAGCGACTTAATTGTTGTTGCTACAATATGCTCGAATGACTCAAGGATCTTTCTTTGAAAATCTAAATTTATATTACAACTTTGTGACATCTTGGTGATAGCTCCACGCGCAGAAAACACCTGGGAGTTGTATACTATCCTGAAGACACCATCTTCATAGGTAATATGTTAACGTTGATTCCCTAGGCCATCCAACAAGAGATGCCTTGATGTGACGTGTTGTTTGTTAGGGGAAGAGCTCCAAGCCTCCAAGCTTCATGCCTCGAATACGCTGCTGCTCGTTACTCTTCCTCTTCTGCAGCCATTGCAGTTGCTCGCATCTTGCACGCGGATATCGTCTCGGTGACGAGTTATTATTTATTACCATCATCTGACAGGTTATTTTGTTCGCGGGGTTAATTAGATTTATGATGCTCAGAAATATGTTGGTTTAAATGATTTTCATTGTACGATATATATAGATGTGGCTGCATCAAGGATGGTAAGAAAGGCACCAACGGAGAGAGCCTTCATCAGTTATATTCTTTCATAAGCCTATCAACTAATTCTATGAGTTGGACAAGGAGTATTTTAAAGTTAGATTTTCATATCAGACGTTTTCAGTTTTCATATCACGTTTTGGCTTCATGCACTGAAGATCCAACTATAAATACAAGATCATTTGTCACTGGTTGGGATGGAAAAGGTTTGAAGCAGGAGTCACATATTGTAGCTCGATAGGTGGCATAAATAAGTTCATAAATATAAAATAATGGCTTCCATGGTTGCAGGCTGCAACTAAAGTGTAATGTCTAAAATATGCGAATAAAAACAGCAGAGGTTGCTGTAACTACAAGAAGGGAATCTGTAGCCTTAGGTGTAATATTGCAGGAACTCATCAATTATTTGCAGGATAGGCTAACAAGTGTCGAAAAGATCGATAAGTCATAATAGAGTGGCATTAATTACCTCGTTGTTGGCCAAGAGAGTGACTTGTTTGCCTATTGCCTACCAGCTTCGAGTACACAACATCGAATTGATGTTTGTTTTTGGGTGCCACGCAACCATAAATACGCTAAATGGCCGATTATGTAAACAGAAAATGCAGCCGATGTTGAGAATGTGGAAAATGCGGGTTATTTGTATCGGAAAAACAAAAACCGGAATGCGATTGTGTGAGCTTCAGCCCCGAATGAGGGATATCATGGGTTCGAGAGAGGCAGTGAGCGATTGCATTATCAATACCCTAGTGACCATCTATCTACGCATTTATAAAATGTATTAAAAGTGGGGCCCGAGTGGGCAACACAGTTGGTGTTCACATTGGAAATGATGCCCATGGTTTGTTAGAAGTATACAGTTTGAACATCTTGAGCTGTTGCTATGGATGACCCATCGTTGGGTTTCGTCAGTGTAACAAAGGGTTTCAAAAATTTTAACCTACAATTTTGACTTAACGGATTTGGGAATGAAAAATGATCAAGAAGGCATTGAAGGAGCTAAATTTGAACCAGCTATGCAACAGCTGAAGATATCCATACTGTATAAACTATAATGTATAGCATGAAGCTTGCACACATTAATCATAAAAATAGACATAAATTAGCGCATAAATTCGTGGCGGCCTGTTGTTTCGTGTGGCGATCCATGCTCTTGCACACATACGATTCGACCTCTTGTTTCAGTTCGAAACAGAGACAAGCAGCGCACATGTGCACAGAGCATTAATACGTGTTTTGTTGCCGCTTGCTTTTATTAGCTTTTTCAAGCCTAAGTGATCAATGTTCCACAGCACTGGTATCCGTTGAACGAGAAGGAGTGCGCGTTCCAGATTGGCAGCGCTTTCCCCATTTCATTTCGAAACTGATCAATCCGTTTAAATCCGACGCAATCAACCCTTCTGTGTATCGGCCTGCAGCGCGCCCAACGGGCACCTCTTCAGCGTTTTAATTTCGATTTCGTCCTCCGCGTCCATCCACTCAATCGGTCACTATCCGATTGCTCCCGCCTTCGATCCAATTGCCGCTATCACATTGCATCGCTCTGGAATGAATGAACATATCCGGGAACTGAATTCGAACCCGAGATCCGATCAGTTGATGAATTGCATTGCTATGCTATTGTTGCATGTCAATCATTTGAATACCTTTTGTCGGAGTTTTATTCATACCCTCAGAATGGTCAGACATATTGGATCGGAAATATTGAACCTGGGAGAGTGCTTCCTAAGACAGGGTACTAGAGTCTAACATCCAGGACCAATTTGGGCCCGGGATTGGACATAGTTACAAATCAGTAATTCCAACTTGTCCGTATCCGGTCGAGGTAGAATACAGCAAGCAACAACGCTTCGAGTTGGAGAAGAGGTTTATGAGGTTTGGGGATCAGATCTGGTGTTTGCGATTGGGGCACAAATCAACCTGCAGCATCAAAACACGATGAAAACTTGTTGTTGCGAGCGCATAAAATAAACCAACCCGGCAACATCAACATTGCAATTGCTCGACTCGGCGTGGTTGGCTGGGCTACATTTATGCCTCTTCCATCCCGTGCATGCACAGCAGCATTGCGATGTGGATGGGTTATTCAGTTGTCGTGCCATATCTACCCGGGGTATCGGCCCACATTGCGCCACCAATAAACTTTGCCGGGCTTCGAGATAAATTGACGTTTTGATTGCTGCCGCCGCTCGGATACACTTCCAACCTTTCATGCACCACGCTCTCTGCAGACTCTATGGACAAGGGTCTCCACTGTGGAAGCAAGGAAAAGGAAGGATTCAGGTTGGAAGTTGCACGTAGCGAGTTGAACGTGCAGGCTCAATTAAAATAAACAAACTCTGCAATGTTTTCAACCATCATCCATGGATTCAAAGGTGTTGGGAAGAATCTGGGAGGTGTAATTCTGAAATGGCATTTTCACCATCTTGTAAGTGTCCCAAGTACCACTAGTGCTCTTCAATCTTGTGCATTGAAGGATTTGACCATAAGGTTTATAAATCAACTTGGATTTCATGTTGACCTCTGTTGTAACCATTTTGGAGCATTTCTGCACGAATGTGCAAATTGATTCGATAGGAATTCAATCCATAGATGACAATCGGATTACGACTCAATTAGCTGATGGTTGAGTGCCATATTTATTTGATTTGTTGTGTGCTTCTACGTTTCTATCCACTAGCAACTTGCATGTGCATTGGTCAAGCAATCTAACGGATGTTTGTGACATTTATCGAAATTGTGATTAACTGCACGTGCGAGACATTTCGCAGTGAATTTATCACCGGGACTTGGTGTAATGATCTGGCGAGCAATTTACGCGCACAACCAGTATATAAATACGCCTCGTCGATGGCCGCTGTATTTTATGTATTAAATATTAACTATGTGATGTAATGATAGAGGTGCATGTCTTCGGTGACCATAGCAGGCTGCAAGAACTGCGTAGCATGGATGCTCGCGGTCGAGTAAATTTGCATTTGTTATTACAAGAAGGATCATTTCAATGCAAACCCACAATGGCTCCACGAAACATTCCTTGCAGCAAGTCCACAGGCCTTTTTAAAATGTCTCTAACCAACCGGTCATTTTCCAGACGCTGGGTAATTATGTGCCGATCAAAATATACTTTAATTAACACGCTGATGCGATCCACTTTTTTTTCACCATCTTCAAACCCATGCATACTCGCCTTCCTTCTTCTTCCACATCAACCGGATCACCGGCCACCATCTTGGCTCGATCATTTGATCTCTGCCTTCCCGCCCAACTTGCACACGGCGTGTCTTCGGCTGCGCCTCAATGCGACACTAATGGCACCGAGATAAGCCTCTTCGGGACGCGGACAAGTCAACCGTTTGGAATTATAATAAAATGACATTTTTCGAATTTTATTAATATCGCTAGCCCCAAAGTGGCGACCACCCGATTCCTGCAGGCAGGTATCTTGGAAGCGCATGTTTTTGTCCCGAAGAGACATTTCGGTGTTATTTGTTGGCCATGGACAAGACTCGGGTCTTTGGGTCTTCAATGTGGTTATACCCTGGATGATGGCTTCAGATTGCGCGCACGGTTGTCGGCTTCATCGTCGTTAATGTGCTTGTGGCCACACAGAGCTTTTATCTATAAAATGTCACTTTAAGCGAGCGCGTCCGGATAGATATCTTCAAGCGCATCAATGCCTTATACAACCACCTCGTTATGGTCCGAGCCGGATCCGCCGCCGCCGACGGCGAAGTTATTTAATATCCAGTCGTAATTGATGAAATCAACGGTGGAAATCTCGATGCGTAATTGCATTTCGCACGTTTTCACTTTTATTGCAAGGTGTGAATTACAATCCTCGTGAATCCATAATGTGCGCACCTAATTGGAAATGGGGGATCAACCAGTCCAATGAGGAAGAGGAAACAAAGGTTCAATGTCGCATGCAGGAACTGAAAACGCAATTTACTTTCAACTCGAGTCTAATCTACGTGCACCAGGTATGTGAATGGAATAGAAAATAATGATAGCTTCCCGGAATTTATTCGTGTGACATTGCCTTCTGGTTCATGTTCACATGGGGCACTCAGTGTCTTCGGCACTATGACATCGACCATGGCTACAGTCACGTCATTCCATCCTACATGCCACCATAAACATGAAACGACAAAATTTTGACTTAGACCCATAATTTACAAAATGGAACTCTGGTAATAATTATGATGACTGGAACCCAGTGGAACAATGGGTCGATGATCTTCAAAGAGACAATCGTTATAAATGCTTTATAATTGCCACGTTCTGCCAGCATCAAGGTTGTTGTCCGATTCGCTCCTTTTTCTTCAGCTTGTTCTTCGTCGGAGATATCTTCAGTTCATCTGTACTAATGTCCTCCAGTTTTGGGAAACTCTCAAATGAAGGAAACACGTCGCGATTGCATCTTGCAGATAGCGCCATATCGACGCTCGCATTTCATTCCAGCCTTCGTTCATTTTAGATAAAGTAAACTATTTCAACATTGAGGGACACGTATTTCAATCAATAGAAAGGGACGCATCAGATAAAATCGAAAGCTCGCTTTTATCTGCCTTTTTTCTACGGCCTTCTTGTTTGTGCAGCTTCTTTACAATGCTGCAATGCGTTGTGTTGTCTAATCTTGGGTGACCCTCGAGGCTCGAAGAAGAGAAGCAAGAAGCCGTTTTTATTCTTGGCACGATACGCTCTTTCTACCTGCTTCTGCTCTTCGCTAAGCATCTTCGTTAGGTGGACTCGCAGCGTTTACCGATCGGATTCCTCCATGTCGGTCGGGTTTGGTGTCTACCCTTGATTGCATTTTAAGTAACAAGTGCAGCTGAGTCGGCGTACATTAGCTCTTAGCTTTATTACAGCCTCAGATAAATTCTGAATTATATCATACGATTATCGTGATTATAGAGGTCGGAGCGCATCATTTGGGCCGTTATGATTTAAAAATAACTTCAAACGCATCGAACAAATGCCCCGGGCTGCATTTACGGCCGAAGGAGCGAAAATAAGTCATAAAAATGAACGACTTAAGTATAACTGGACCATGCACATTGACAAAGAGTGGACAATTTGCAACTTCACTCCTTGAGGAAGCTTGATAGGATGGTTGGTTATGGTGTGTTGGTTGCCGGAGTGGATATTTCTTGCGAAGGCTCATACAGGGAACAAAAACCTTATTGATTCCAATGATAATTAGGCGAGTCATGATGGCGCATGCAAAAACTTATATCCGTCGAATGCCACACGCATTCACCAAATAGGGACGCATTGTACGTACAATGAGTATGTCGGTTATTATTATGGCGGTCGATTAGCAACGAAACGTCTAATAACGTCCGTCCGTTGTTGGGTGTGCAGACCGCGAGCTTTGATGCGGTGTGGCATCGGATGCGCGTGGCTGAAAGGCTGAGCAAAAAGCAATCAGCCCGACAAAAACAATTATTCGAGCGCGCGCGCGCCGTTGTTGTTATCGACTGGGCAAAACACATCGGCCATCCATATCGAAAAGGGCATTACAACGTGTCGGTCGTCCATGATGAAAGTCACGATCGCATCGCGGCCAGGGGGCGCTGCAGGCTGGAAATCAGCCGCGTCATCGCCAATATATATTCAAATTGCACGGCCATCACTGATCATACGAATGCGAATGAGCAGAGGATGCAAATTGTGGAGTGTGTGTGTGGGTGATGGTTGAGGCGATAGAATTCGAATTGAAATTCGGAAATTCCCCTTTTACCATTAGCGCATTGCTCGGGTGCAATGAGATCGGAAGTTGGGTGCGCACACACGAGGGATAGGATCCGAAAGGAGTCAGTGTTCTTCGACCAAACGTCAGCAAGTGCTGAAGAAAACGCACGTAAAACTCAGATCAATCAAGCTCACCAAGCCTGCAATTGCACGCACATTCATTGCGCCCTTCAAGCACTTCCAAATGCATTTCCACCATGGAACATAATAATTTTTTCTTGTCGGGTACTTTCATTAATTCCATTAGGTCCGGAGTCGTCGCCCTCTTCGGATGGCTTATCTTGGAAATCAAGTGTAACTTGTTACATGCATGTGTGTGCTGTGGGCATCGAGATGCAAAGCAATCCCCTCGCGACGTCCTCGTCCTTCGTCGACCGACCAACCGAGTTTTATGCCATTTATAATACCAATACCTTGCAAGTCTTCTCGCGCTTACAGCAATCAGTGTTTATAGTTTCTGCCTTCGTTTCTTCGGCCTGCGCGCGCGCGTGTTTGTGCATTCGTTTCACCTGAGTTCCAAGCTTATCAAGTCCTTAACCGTGCTCCATCCAACAACAGCACCAACGTCTTCGGCAGTTCTAGCTTCAGCCTTACCAACTGCTTGAAACGATAATGTCACATGCACGCACTGTCGGTCGCGCCAATTAATTACCTCAAGGTTGCTGCGCGCTCTTTAATGCAACGACCTCTTTTTTGAGCGATGCTTAACGTTTCCATATTTGCACACTGCGCGCACATACGTACCTTATATTACAATATTTCAAGTTTTACTTCTTGCAGAGTGGATTAATGCCGGCTGCCAGCGCGCACGAATAAGTACTCTACAAGGAGCTGGGCACAAAAAGCGGACGTCGTCCAAGTCTTGAAAAAGTATCGGATCAGTGGATGAGATGAGGGAACGATTCTCGGACAGGTATACACTCATAATTCAACTCCAAATTGGATGGACCCGAGGAGCACACGCCAGACAACAGACCAACTAACCGAGGAAGGTATTTCGGTGGAATTAATCAAATTCTTAGAAGTGCGGTGTCTGCATGACAAATTACAAAATTTGTTTTTTCCGTGGAAAAAATAGCGCTTGTTTCGTGTTAGAAACATAATTACTAATATTTCAGCACGTTTTTTATTTTGGCCCATTCCAAAATCAATTTCGCCATGCCAGAAAAAATTTTCAAGTCATTGCAAAACAATTATGTACCAAACCAAAATTGAAGGTTTTGCAAAATTTCTGCTTAAATAATATTTAAGTTTGCAACGTCAACGAGGCAAAATAAATAATTGGACTTGAATATGAGTTGTAACAGAAACAAATATTGAACGGTTCAAGTGAACTGTGGGTTAGGGTTATGCGCAATTTGTTTATTTTAAAACTATTGGGAATGTTGATTTAGAAGCGTTTGAAATGTTTACCCAACTTCTCGAGCTTGAGGCGGAAAAACTTGAGAAACATTGACTGTCTGGCTGACTGTATGCTCTTTCGCATAACAACTTGCAGAGTAAATGTTAGACACAATCGCATTTTTACACTGCATAGTTGCAAGAACTAAAGAGCAAACAGAATCGTGGTTACACCAAGAATTACCGCCTATGAAAACCGTGCCAACACTCAATGTTTCTTATTCTTGTGAATTTTTAATTTTTGCTTGAATATTTACTGCCAATATTTGCACACGTTTATTTCAAAGAATTTTTTGTACAAAGAACAATTTTGTTGTTACGTTTCCTACGATGGTTCCCAAGAGTTGTTGGTTTCATCTTGGGTCATCTCGAGTCGGCATCTTTGGTTAGGAATTTTGGTGCCCAAATTGGTCCACGAATCCAACACTTCTTCAACCCTTGAATTTTGGGCTTGGTTTTTGGTAAACTTAATAACTAGATCATTTTGAACATTTTGAAGTTGATTTAGAAATAGAGGTCTTGTGGGTTTCATGTAAAATGAACATTTTGCATGGGAACCACAAAACCTAACGAAACTTTGAAGCAGAATTGCCTGCCAACTTGATATTTTGTCTCTTGATGCTGGAATCGTCCAACGTATATTTCGAATTTCATGTGGAAATTCATGGAAATAAACGTAGGAAGACAACACAGCAACCAACTGAACTATTCCATCAAAAGAGTTTATTTCAAACAACTTCTTACAACAAAAAATAATAATTTTGTTGTTCCTACGTTTCTAGCGATGATTCCCAAGAGTTGTTGGTTTCTTCTTGGGTCATCACGGGTTGACATCCTTGGTCAGGAATGTTGATACCCAAATTGGTCCACGAATCTAACTCTTCTTCAACACTTGAATTTTGGGCTTCTTTTTGGTAACCTTAATAACTTGACCATTTTGAAATTGATATGGAAAGGAAAAACTTGTGAGTTTTATGTAAAATGAACCTTTTACATAGAAACCACAAAACCTAACCTAACTTTGAAGCAGAATTTCTAAGTTATTTTTCTGCCAACTTGATATTTTGTCTCCTTTATTGCTTACGGGTATCGTCCAACGTATATTTCGAATTTCGTGTGGAAATTCATGAAAATACACGTAGGAAAATAACACAGCAACCAACGGGACTATCCCACTAAAACCATTATTTGTAATTTATTTCAAAAAAGTTTTTACAACAAAGAACAATTTTGTTGTTGGTACGTCTCTACCGATGATCCCCAATGGTTTATTTCATCTTGGGTCATCCAGGATTGGCATCTTTGGTTAGGAACCTTGGTGCCCAAATTGGTCCACGATCCAATTCTTCAACCCTCGAATTTGGGCTTGGTTTTGGTAACCTTAACATTCTAGATCATTTTGAAATTGATTCAGAAACAGAGGTGTTGTGGGTTTCATGTAAAATGAACATATTGCATGGAAACCACAAAACCTAACCAAACTTTGAACCAGAATTTCTAAGTCTTATCATGTCTGCCAACTTGATATTTTGTCTCCTTTATTGCTTGCTGGTTTCATCCCACGTATATTTCGAATTTCGTGTGGAAATTCATGGAAATACACGCAGAAAGACAACACAACATCCAACCAACCCACCGCCCGAAAACCCATCGACTTTACCCGTTGTTGTAATCCTATTTTTCTCGAGCTCGCGCTTGTTTCCACGATAGCAGCAGCTAATTTGAAATTCAGCTTGCGCTTCCTTCCCGTGAGCCATGACGAACGAACTTCGTCGGCGGCTTGGCAGCCGCACGAAGAAGTTCTTCCGCACATTCGCAATTTTCATTTTCTTCCCACTTTTTCCCGACGCCCGCGCTGCACTCGCTTGCACGCTCTGAAGGAGCCCCGAAACCGGGAACATCAATCTACACGCGAACCTGCTCCGCAGGCCGCGGGCACTTCGAGCAAAGTTGATTTTTCCTGTTCTTCCTCCTCCGCGTCTTGCAACCATCCATCTCGACCCGTGAAAGTATCCCACCACCCGGCGAATACTCACCCTTTCAAGACATGTCGCCCGACACTGGGCCACCCTCAAGGGGCTCCCAACGTCCTGCTCGTGCCCGAGGAAGATGGCCGAAGCGAACGGCGCAGCCAGCAGGAGCACCACACAGGAAACTAAAGAGGTGGCCATCGTCCCTTGTGTCCGATGCTATAACGTATCGCAGCCAATCGAAGGAGTTGAATCCTTCCCGCTCGGGGGTTTGAGGTGTCGCCTTCGTCGGATGTTGAACTAAATCCTTCGTATGGACGCACTGACGCACATAACGCACACAGAATCAGAACCAAACTGGGCACTCAAAACAAAAACGACACACCACCAACTTGGGACACTTCTTCATCGAGCGCAGTATCCTTTAGCGTGTTCTGCAGGCGTCGCTGGAGGGCATCAACTAGGCGCACCAACTTGCCGGAAATATCGAGGGATCGAGGGAGGTGTATGCGCGATGGAATACGAAGAGAGGGAGTGTGCACACTCGACGTCCGTTTCCGACCGCGTTCAAGCTTGAACTGAACCGAAGCTCGACCTGCTGCAAGCTCCAAAGCTCGTTCGCTACTGACTGACTACGGACGGAGTCGGCGAATTGTATCAAGCTGCGTCCTCGGCCTTCCTCCTCGTCGGAGAGTGGGTTCCACTCGGCGTGTACCAAAGTATCATGCGCGAGGATCGTACATGCAGCGACATCTCTGGACTCAAATGTGAACTATACTCTTTCTAACAACAATTTCAAGATTTTCACTCAATTTTTTTTTGAACCTACAGAAATTAATGTTGTTAGATATTTTTGCTACTGATGACTGAAGATTTCATTGCTGATGAGTGGGAATTATTGGAATTGTTGGTGGAGAATATAATTCGATGATAAAAAAACATGGATAAATCAGACGATTTATGGAATTTAAAGCATTAAGTTTTAAGAGATTACCTTCCTCGATAAATTACGCTTTTGCCTTCGTGAAACGTATTACTTGTTGAAGTCAACATATTTATTATTTGCCCGGGCGCGCTCCCCATACATATGTCCTCATACACCATTTTTTATCTTCAGCTGGCCGCGAACCGACGAAGAAGAGCTTAAAAGCGTAAACTACGGTATCACGTTCAGATGAACTTTTCGTGTAGATTTCGTGTATTCTACATTATGAACAGCTCTCTTCGTGAACGGGTTGGGTTGTATCTGTCTGTCTGCGCAACGAAAACTTATATTTTACTTAAAAACAAGAGAAGCCAATTCGAGTGTTCGCGTCGCGTTGCGTGGCCCGGCGCATTTTATACGAATCTTATCGCGCCGCATGCGAAATGTATGCAGAATGTAAGCCGACTGCTACCGCACACATCAGCTACCATTTCTTCGGGCTACTGAGGAGGAATTCATAAAGAACCGCACCACGAGCGGGCCTGCAACCGCCGCACCGGCCAAAGAGGAGAGATATGCAATTCTAGAATCCGCAAACAAACAATGTCTCCCGGCTGGCTCGCCATGGGCATATTGAATGTCTTTCGGGTTGTTTATTTTCGGGCGCGATGCAAGAATGAAAAACTCGTGCGATCTGTGATAATAATGCGCAGTTCGTGTTTGGGTTACATTTCGGGGATACAGACGTTACCCTTTTCAGATGCTGACTGGTCTTATTTTTTTGGCCTCGGGAAAAATACTGGACAAGAATTATATTTGGAATGTTTGGGTAAGATCTAGATTGGAACAAGCTGGCAAATCTGGCAAATACAAAGCCAAAGCATTAGTAAAAATCTTCCAGATCTTGTGAATGTTGGTTGAATTTGGACCAACCTAAAATAAATATTACAATTTTTTATTTCAAATAGAACTGCTTTTCTTATTAACAATTGCAAAATCTGCTCAAGTGTTGGTGAAGTCTAATTCTCAAGATTGAACGAAGTTGGCAAATTTGGTAAATGCAAAACTAAAGCATTGATAATGATACTTCAAATGTTGGTTAAAATTGAAGTAACTTAAAACAATATTACAATTTCCTATTTCAAAACTGCCTTTGTTCAATTTTTGCAAGTCTGCTGAAATTACAGTTTTCTGGTTAAATTTAGTATTAAAAGATGATCTACCAACAAAAGTTTGAAATTCAATTAAATGAAATTGAATAAAATGTTGAAACTGGTACCAAAAAGTCCAAAGATCGAGAAAACTCTTGCTTTTTATCTTCAACGAAGAAGATAACAAGGAAATATGTTTTAACTTTGGAGAAAGAACAAAATTGGTAGAAGCTGATGATAAATTTGGCAAATACAAAATTAAGCATTTGTAAAATATTGCAAATCCAATTCTAAATTTCAATAGATTTCCACGAAATTATTGCAATTTTCTCTTAGATACTATTTCTAATTTTTAATTGCAAGCCTTTTAATCAATAGTTTAATAATAAAAGATTACATTTTCTTTGGCAAAAACCAGCAATAAAAATAATCCAAAGCGAAAGAGTGTAACAAATCTATTCCATGAAATTGAATTTGAATAATACCAAAACTACAGATTTAAAAAATGTTAATTAATTATTAATTAAAATTTGCAATTGAAAAGTTGAACTACTGTTTAAGATGTTCCAAATGTTAGTTATCTGGATGTTGCATAAATTTCTAGTAAATGAAAAAGATATTGCAATTACCTATTGCAAACTAACTTTTGTGAAACCTAATTTGCAAAAATGACCAATAACTTAATAATGAAAAAACCTTAATAATTTGTTATGAAAAGGAAAAATTTTAAACTTGATTGTTCATTTTCAGACTTTAGAGACTGAATTTAAAATATTCAAAATATGCCAAAACCTTCTAAGAATATTGCAAAATTTCACTTCAAACTGCATCTCAGTTCAACTGTTTGTAAAGCATCAATTGTAAGAATGGTTTGAAATTTCTAATAATAACTTTACCAATGATAGACTCTACTGAAAAAATAATTTTTTTTTGCAAAATTTGGCATTATTCATTGATCAAGTACAAGCTATACAACAATGACAAAAACTCATAGATCCAAGAAAAAATATTAACTAATAGTTCAAGATATATCTTAACACGTTTGATGTTGCTTGGTAATAAGATAAGATTTTAAATTGAAATTTTACATTAATTAAATTTGCATCAATGGGAAACAATTGATAATAAATATCACTCAAGAATGCAATTGTCAGTTAATTAAGAGCATGGCGAAGACTTAATAAGTGTGCATTTGAATTGAAATAATTCTATTGTACACTCTTGGCAGACACGAGGACGAAAAACAAGCAAAAAAACGGCGAAACAACAGACATAATGAATAATAGCGATTAGCATAATCACATCTCAATTGCATGAATGCAGTTACAATGTGCAATGCAAATGGCAAACTGAAGACAAGTGTGTAGTATTTCGCAATGTGTGTGCCTCCTCATCGCGTCCATTATGCACCATCCGAGCAGGGCACAAACTGGCAATATCCGCGCGCGCTATTGTAAAATGCAAATAATGCAGCAAATGACTAAATGCGCCCAACAAAACGCGACGCAAAACGGCAACAGCATAATAATAATAACCAGACGCTGATAATGATAATACGTCGATGCAAGCAGTGCGCTAAACAATACGAAGATAACTAATACCGAACGAACGAACGAACGAACGATGGGCGCATTGAAAGCCTTTTGCCGTCTCTCTTTCATCTCTTCGGCCACGCTTACATATCATTTCGCATGTTATTGCAAACTAAACGCGTTCTGTGCATTCAGCTGCGACCAGCAACAAGCAGCCAGGTTTTTCGCTGTTCGCCGGTAGCGATGCGCTGATAAGGAAATCTGATATCATCGAAATCAAACAATCAACAATCGCAAGACTGCTAAATGCATTCGTAATACCTTTTTCCGGTCAGTTATTTCCTTCGTTGCAATGCATTCAGACGTGCAAATGATGACATGAACTCTTCACTTCATTTCTCATTCCGAATTGATACATTATTGTTGATCCTCATTTTTGTATACCCGCAGGTATTTTATATTCTTCGGACAATGAGCCTTGGCTAAATATGAGATTTAAACACGTAATTCAATTTTGTAAACGTCGAAATAATAGAATATTATTAAAATAATAAAACAGCAAGCGAGCGCCAAAACGAACGTTTTGGAACATCGTGAATCTCTTCTTCGCGAACAATGAGCTGTTAGTTGTTGGTAATTTGCCCAGCGTGCAATTAACTTGCCTGAGCTCAGCATGAAGAAAACGGCAACAACATGAGGCGCAATGCGCGAGCCCCCAACTGAAATGTGTAAATTATGGAAAGACTCATAATGAGAATAAAAATGATGAAGGCGATAATTTTTATTGCCATGGTACCAACCCCATATGTCGTCGTGTTTGTGTGCGCGCTGAAGAGATTAATGTTTTGTTAAGTTCGCATTGAACTGAGCGAAATGTGCGCGCACAGCAATATGAAAATAGTAATACCAACAAACAAACGAGCGGAGCGACCCCAGCGATGTGTGAATAAATATACGAGGACGCCTTTGGTAACAATTACAATTGTAGGCATAAAAAGGCTATAAAATTGATGATACAGAGTCGTGTAATCATCTGAATGTGAAACTTCTCTTCTTCTAGAATTTTTCAAAAATCAAGGTCAATTTGTTATCCAAATTATTTCCAAGGTGTTCTTATAATTGAATTTAGAGTCATTTGAGTGTAAAATTTTTGCAATAGTATTGAACACTCGGTAAGAATGATGTGCACCTGAAATAAGCGAAATCAGAATGTGAATCGCAAGACAAAAATTCCACAAATGATTACCTACCAGTTTATGACTTTTCGAGGTTAAAGCATGATTATTATATTTCGTTTCGCCTGCTTGTGCATGAAGGAACTTGAAGGAAACCAAGAAATATGAGGAAAACGAGGGTGTAATGAACGTATCTTATGAATAATTAATACCGAAAGCACGTTAATGTTCTTCATGACTGTTAGTGTTGGATTAATGATTGTAGGCAGTCTCGGTAAAAGACACTTCAGAATTGAATTTATAGTTTACAATGAAATGATAAATTTTATCATAAAGGGGAAGTTGCTACAGAATTTTATGGTATTTTGGATAAATTCAGCAAGATCTTAAGTTTCAGTTAAAGGCTATGACTTTTCTTGATATAGATATTTTCAATAGTGTCTTTGGTTCCAGATGTCTTCATTTGTAGAACTGAAATTTCTGGGACTTGGATATCCGTGGTTTTAGTAGTTATCCTTAGGATAGTGATTATACAGCATCCTTGGTCCCTTATGACAATTCTGAACTTGTTCAAGGACTCTGAAGCTATAATCAAAGACTATGACTTTTCTTGACGATATCTTCAATAATGGGTTTGATTTCAGATGTCTTCTATGGTAGAACTGAAGTTTGAGAGACGTAGGCTTTTGTTGTTTTAATGGGAATCCACATGATAGTTATCTTTGAGAATCCTTGGTAATTTTTGATAATTCTGAACTTGTTCCATGATTGAACACTTCATAGTGGCAAATTCTGTGTCCATTTCTTCAACTTCAACTTCAATAGATATCTTTAAAATTTGAAATCCTTATGTGATATCAACTTTGCTCTAATGTTTCGTTGGGATATAACATTTTGTAGTAACCCTGTACCCCTGAGTAGCTTCCTTCCATTTTGGCCATTTCATTCCAGGAATGAAGAATTCAAATAGGATTTTAATGTTTTCCACAATAATTTCTGCACGACTCCCTCAAAAACTCACATTCATCCTTCTTGAACCATCTTATAAACAGATCACAAACAATGAGCAATTAGAAGTCATGTATCCTATAATAACCAGAATAAATTCCGAGCTATCCGCTGACTTCGCGCATACAAACGCCTGCGCTTTGAATGACTGATTCAAAGATACGCGTATAATGTGATGCGAATCTCATGAATATCGCACACTCGTTGTTGCACATACACAATCCCACGTTGGCGAATTGTGTGTGCAGCCGCATTTAAAGAGCCTAGAAGACTACATGCATGCGTATGTGGAGCCCACTGCGGACTGGATGGAATAAAATCAAGTGGAAGGACTATTAACGTCGTGGCGCGCGGCAGCGCCGTTTATTACCGACTGATAAGGCAGCGGCTTCGTGACAAATTATTCGCGCGATGCGGCGATGTTGAACGCCAACCTAGCCCCAACCTGCCTTCTTCAGACTTACTTCTTCGCTTGATGCTCATCGGCGAGCGCACAAACACGACGGGCCCATAATGGACGGACGCATAGGATTGTGGGACACCTTCGACGCATATTGCAAGCCCCACACTCACACTGAATCCGTACGCAGCTCGGACCGTCCAAGAAACGGCCACGAAGAGTTTCTTCTTGGTGTTGGCTCGTTCCCTGGCGTATCGCTCGAAATCACATTTCGAGCTCCATATAATTACACATTTAATTTACATATCGGCTCGATTAGCCCGTGTACTGTTACTTCTGGGTGTCCTGCCGGCTGTTTCCATGATACCTTCGTACCCACTCATTCGTATACCTTTTTCAACCATTTCGTCTATCCACTCAGAAAAAGGTGTTTGAAATGACTCCAGGTCTAACAATGAGTATAAGTTTGGGAATCGTCTTCAGGAGCTTTTGCTTTCGGCATGTGCCATTTTTCGTACGCTTAATTACTTGACCATCCGCGGATAGCGATAACGTGTAATTATTATTTTAAACTGCACACTGCACTAAATCAACTTTTCAATTCGACGCGGGCCAACATTGAAAAAGGGCAACCGAGTGCACGATGGCATTTGCTTTTTGCACGAGCCGTGATTGAATCGCAAATGCATCACGCATACTCATCAAAAAATGCGCGTACATAGTTCTTGGTGTTGTGATTTTTGCATGAATTTTTGTTTTTGTTCCAGCGCTGCCGTCGGTTTTTTAAATTTATTTTACCGATGGTCTCCACATTTTGACGTGCGCGTTCATTATTAGAGTGCGCTCGTCCGTTGATCCGCACGTTTTTTGGTCGCGCCGCAAATCGCGCAATCATTTGCATACGTCGAATTTTGCATAATAAATACGCACGCATCCATCGTAATAATTGTATTTATAGTATGCGAGTATGATGAAAAAATTGCGGTATGAGAAGAATGTCATAATTTAATAAACTCGAAACGAATTTACTTTAGAATTAATTTTATTCAGCAAAAAAAATTCCAATTTTTGCCAATTTGCATATTGGTTATAAGTAAGATTTTTTTATGCTAATGATCAAATCAGGACAGAGTAACACCATCAAGTTTTCACACAAGCAAAAAAGTAAGAACTACATTTGATTTCGATTAAATATTGTCTATGAATAATCAAATTAGATAGTTTTTCGGTCTTTGAAACATCAAATTTTGAATTTGCAAATATTTGCTTTCACTTGCAAAATTTTTAAATAAAAATCACACCCTAGCCTAACAAATATGCCAATATTAAGTATATCTTGACTTGAGTTAATATTGACGTTGATAATTTTATTAGCATTCTTCTCATAACATGCAGGAAAATCTCATTGATTATCATTTATTACCAAAGAGGGTTGGTCGATGCGACGTCCGTTCAGACAGAAGAAATTTAATCATAATGCACTTCTAATATCACATAAGCATGAAGAGTTTCCGTGATCCATTGATGGCCATCATACCGGACCCAAGCTGCCATAATATCTCGCTGCAGATGAGCGCATCATGGCGATCGCTGATGAGATTGCCGGCGAAAATAATTTCACCCACACAATGCTAATGTTTGCTCAAGATTGCCGAGCTGTATCGTTGGAGTTTTTCATCCATACAGGCGGATCTGCATGCCGCCAGCGCAAGTGAGTATCCTATTTATATTGAGGGCCCGAATAGCGGATGGAATGGCATCATGTCTGCAAGGATGGCTTATGCAATGTTGGCCGGTTCTAATCGAACGGCGAAAACGAGAAATCGACGGCACGACGACGCCGACGAGGGGAATCGCATTAGCGTTTCGCATTATGTAATAAGTGGAGGAAGATTGGAAGATTGAAAATTGATCACGATATGTAAACGTTATTAAATAAGATTAGAAAAGATTGCGATACGGCTGGATGCGATGCCCTGAGATTTCCTGCACAATTCCAGCGAGTTAATGTGCGTTAAAATGTTTGAACGAAAGCGAATTTTGCTCCAGAAATGCAAACGTGCTTCACCTCACTTTTAACCTATCGTTACAGCGCGCCGTAAAAGTCCCTAATGTTTAACCAAGCATTCTTCCTACTTGGCTGGCCATAATTGCGCCATGAATTTATACCGGGAAGGAATTATAATTTTTAATTTCAATGAAAATTCCCGGTAATACAACGAGAAATAAACATTTAGCTGGGCAAATATTTTCGCTCATATCTACCGCTTCCATTTTCTCATTTCCTAAGTAAATATCCTTTCTGGAAAAACACATTTCCGTTTTAAATTATTTCCTGCCTCGGTTGTACACATTTTTTTTTCAAATTTGAGTCAACCTCCAGTTTAATTTACTTTTTATTTGACTTTAATTATTATCTAATCATTACAGATTCCTTCAGTTAAAGACTTCACCTTTTTTCTTCCATTTTCACTTCTTCTGATGGATGAGCCCCAAATCATGGCAATTAAACTTAGATTTATTTTTGAAACTCAAAATGCCAAACTACTTGGCTGTGGACTAAGTAGCTCCGAGATAATCTCATCAACGTCATCAGATAGATTAGTTAGTTGGAATGTGCGTCAGCTTCAAGGAAAACCTCAGGAAACTATTCCCGCACCGACAAACGCTCAGAAAGTCGTCTCTTGAAGTGATCTCAAAGTCGAGGAAAAACCGCTTCAAAACTTTGTTCAATGTGTTTCTGTGTAAGTAGCCCTAATACCTAATGCCCGAAAAGTACTTTTTATTCACGGATTTATTCACGACCCACTCTCGCATTTGACTTTAGACACCGAGTGTTGCGAAGAATGGCTGCAGAAACGACCCCAAAGCGTGATTAATGTCACATCAAGTGAAGTGAACGCCTTGTAACATTTAATGAGATTTATGAATTCCAAGGGCGAATGATACGTTGACGTATGTATTTCTAAAGAGCTTGAAATGCATTGAAAGAAAGCCATTCGAGGCAAGAAGAACGACTTAATCTCTTGCTGTCCCCAATTCCAGCAGGGTATCTTCAGTAGTCGCTGGATTTTGGATTTTTTTTCCGGTTGGAACATTGTGTCTGGTTGATGGTTGATGGCTGTCATCACTGCCCGTTTGGTCTGCTGACCCGGACAATGCAAACGGACGGGGAAGAGACTAATCTTTTTACCTAAACCTGTGGGACTACAATCAAATCGTTATTCAAGGTTGATTCACATTTTGGTTCAATAACAAACTTTTATTTGTTATCCAAGTCCAATGTTATATTGGAATCTCAACCTTTTCTAGCCCACGGACTAGCAAATTGAGAAAAAGGAATTTCGCGAATCTGTCAAACTTTTTGTTGGAAATTTCATCTATATAGATATATTATGTATTATGTCGGAACCGGAAATCCAATCCGAATAATTCACACCTTAGTTTTTAGGTAATTTAATGTACTTTCGATTGGTGTTTAGACATTTGCAAAATTTCATCTGGAAATGCTATTGGCATTGTCGTCAATTTAGCTTAAAATGATCATTTTTAACATTCGTTTTCCTACTTAAATATTGCCTATTTTCTGATAACGTTTTCTCGGTAAGTAGAGGATCCATAAAAATTATTCAGACACCATTTTATTGCAAATTTAATGTACTTTCAAATGCCGGATAGAGATTTGCAAAATTCCGCCGAGAAATGCTATTGGTATTGTCGTCAATATAATTTGACATAGCGATCAGGATTTCTTAATCCTTCAGGTATTATCTCAGAACTGAAAGTCCAATTCTAATAATTCAAACATTATTTTTTAGGTAATTTAATGTACTTTAGATTGGTGTTTAGAGATTTGCAAAATTCCTTCTAGAAATGCTATTGGTATTGTCATCAATTCAGCCTAAAATGATCATTTTTAACACTCGATTTCCTATTTAAAAGTTGTGTAGTTTCTGGTAAGTGTTTTTCGGTAAATAGAGGACTTATAAAAATGATTCAGATACCATTTGATTGAAAATTTAATGTACTTTCAAATGCCGGACAGACATTTGCAAAATTCTGCCGAGAAATGCTATTGGTATTGTCGTCAATATAATTTGACATACCGATCAGGATTACTTAATCCATCATGTATTATCTGGGAAATGGAAATCCAATTTTAATAATTCAAACATTATTTTATAGGTAATTTAATGTACTTTCGATTGG
This sequence comes from Aleochara sp. GC000083, assembly GCA_030264555.1. Taxonomy (NCBI): domain Eukaryota; kingdom Metazoa; phylum Arthropoda; class Insecta; order Coleoptera; family Staphylinidae; genus Aleochara; species Aleochara sp. GC000083. The sequence goes on from JARJDZ010009402.1 coordinate 74,480, forward strand.
CGTTTAGACATATGCAAAATTTCATCTAGAAATGCTATTGGCATTGTCGTCAATGTGGCCAAAAATGATGATTTTCTATTGCCGTTTTTTCTATTTTCAATCATTTTCTATTTGCAGTTTCTAATGATTAGAAATTTCAATTTGCCAATTTGCCAATCTAATATCTCTTATAATTAAAATCAATACAATACGAGGAATTCAAGTTTCTTGACCCAAGAAATGGAAACTTTATGCAAAGCATTAAAACCATAAAATTGCCCGCTCGTTTGTTACCCATACATTCAACTCGTAGTTCTGGACGGGCATTAATTTCACGTGGGTCAACATTCAAATCTCTTCGTCCATGCTTCTGCAAGCAATGAATGCTAAAAAGGGACTTTAATATCCCTTGCGCCATCTGCTCCGAAGTGCGAGCACTATTCTCCGCGTTCTCGGCTGATTGCACGGCTGAATTTGCACACCGCGAACTGAGCAGCCCCAATAAATCTTCGATTATTAATGAGTGCACTTTTTTCTGCGCCCGGCATAATGCGCGAATGCGTTTTAATATTAAAATAAGAAACGTTCGAGCGGCCGGTCGCTTCTTTGCGCGCCGACGACGAGGAACAATAAACGGCCGGAGCGTAAAGCAAATTAAAATTTAAATCGTAAAACGGCGAAATTAAACTTTGGCACGTCTCTCGGCTGCCCGTGCGACATCCAGCTTTATTGGAGTTTAATGTGTAATGTCCCTTGATAGTTCTTCGCACTGGGCGGCACTTATTCTCGTTTTTGTGTACGATGCGATGCTGGTTTTTTCATTGTTTCGCTGATGTGCGCGCGCCATTCGAGAGTGCCGCCTGCAACAAATTGTTTCATCTCGGACAACGTGAGCAGTCATAAAAGTCGCCTAAAGTTAGATCGATAATTAATCGAATGTGCCTCTCATGTGTGATTTGCGATGATTGCGTTGCGTGCGTCCGCAATAAAACTGACAATCAATGATTTTTATAACTTTGGATTTGATGAGTTTCTTCTTCGAACTTCTTTTTTTTCATTCCATACGATAAGGTACAATTTTCCCGGTTAAAGAAGTTAATTTCATGTTTCCTATCTTCATTAGAAATGAAGACTATTAAAAAGGCGGTCAAATCGACAAATAAAAATGCAAGCAAAAATATTCCAAAAATTAAAGAAATGAAACTACTAGAGACATCTGTTATCAAGAAACCGAAAATATTTTGTTACAAATTTGTTTACATTTGTAGTCACGCAATCTCAATCAGTTTGCCTAGAAATAAGAATACGTGCTGTGTTTGTTACGATCGTAGTGTTTTGACTTTCAATTTCTTTCAATCCCGGAAACCGGAAATCTGGGATTAAGTATCCGGACCCAGTGTTCAATCCAGAACCAGATCCGGAAAGCTGATCCAAGGTATCATCGTCAAGAAATCATCAAATGTAAGTATCTTTTTTGGTACCTAACCTCTAACTCATATACAATGTCACTGATATGGTAACTGAAACAATCGTTTTGGTCACACTTAAATATAAATCATTTCGTACATGAAAACGATAGGCAAATTCAACTTTGACCATTAATTTCAGTCCCCAACCTTGATAAACATCTCCCAGTCAGACCCCAAAAGTTGAAAACACAGAAAAACCAACAAAACGACTCTGCACTCACTCTCTAGCAATTCCTATAAAAACCTGAGGTCTTTACCCACGGAAGCCCTAAACCCTGGGCTAAAATTTGCATTCGCGCCTTTGCTGGCCAACATTTGTACGCGGGGAGTCCAATGAAATATTAAACACCTTCCGGAATATCGTCGCGTATCACAACATACATTTCCGTTTGGCTCTCTGCATTCGGGGCCCCTGTTGCACTCCTCCGGCTCTTATCAAAGCTTGGACCATTGAGTGCGCAAAGTATGAGAGAGGTAATTACTGGCATTAAGCGCGAATAGAGGGGTAACTTCTACCGGAACAATGTTGACTTCCGTAAGAACCCCCTCGAGGGAGCCGACCGGGAGCAACATGGAGTGCCTACACTAGACCAACCACTCCATGTTGCCGAAGAGGTGGCGGTGGTTGTTCCGGCTCTTTGGCGAGCATTGCATGGAACGCAAATGAAAGCCTACACAATATCGCGCACGAAAGCAGTACGTAAACAATGTACCTTGTGAAGAGCGTTGTAGTTTAGACCTGGTGCAAATCAGGTGGACGAAGAAGGCTACTTCGACCATGGGGTTGGCGGCTGGTAGAATGGTAGAATTCGCAGTATGCATTGATCATGTCAACTGGAATAATGTCTGAGGGAATAAAATAGAGGGTTGTGTTAAAGAGTTAATGTCCCCCTTTTTGGGCTGTTGAAATCATCAAAGGCGGTTGTTAAACTGTTGAATTTCTCTTGTTAGATCGAGGGTTGGATATTTCATTTACATGGTTCACATTCTTCTACTATGAATATCTGTACAGAATGTTGATATTAGGTACTGAAAATTTCAGCAGTCCAGAATCATAATTTTGAAAAAAAAACATTGTTGGTGTTCTCCAATGATTACCAAGGTGATAGAACCTGAAATGAAAACAATAACAGTGATTTAGAACCAAATTTAATTACCACCTACGAAATTGAAGATGATTAAGCATGAACTATGCACACGGTACCAAACCTAGACACACCTGAGACACTGAAGAATAAGTGTCGGACATTTGGGACAAACCCCTCGCGTCTAATTCCCATCGGGAACATCTTGGGCGGATAATAAAATCTAGTAAACGGTAGCGCTGCCATTCTTCAGCCTTTCAAACCAGTTCCAAAAACAGCCAACGACGATTAGAAGGATTGAATTACACCAGCCATCAGCTAACCATCAAGTGGGTTCGAAAAAGCGCACTCAAGACTTCATAAACTCTTCGAAGGCGAAGAAGAAGCCTCAACTCTATCAACGCGTTCCTCCTTCAGCACGAGCTGCCGCACCAACACACGCGCACTATTATTATCATTAATTATCCGGACGAGGTAATTTATAAGAAATTCAGCCGCGGGCGGCTTCCTACACGATGCCTCCTCTTCGGCTCCTCTCTTCCACGAGCACCGAGCCTGTCGGCCGCACACTTCATGTGAAGTGCGCACAGCCCATTGTGGGCCCATGGTGAAACCCTTCGGAATTGCGCCCCATCCTTTCGCGGGTCCTCCCGCGTGTGAATTATGAGTGTGTGCGTGTGTATCCATTCGGCGAGCACATTCTGCGCATACTTGTGAGCTACGAGTTTAGTTACGCGAACTTCAAATGAAGCAACACCATCCAGTCGAGACTTTAATCGAAGTGGTTGCTGAAGAGGTGGAGGTAGCGGCAATTGAGATGAATTACGAGGGAACTCTCTATGAATACTATGTATGAACCCAATAGTTGCAGATTGGTTGATTTCAATATTTGAATTTGCAAAGAAATGAAATTCTCTTTGGAGGAGGTTTTTTCTTTGGGGGGAACTTGCAAGAAAGCTTTGGTAGTTGATTTAGTGAACAATGCGTTTATAATATGAACAATGTGTGCCTTATTTCCGCGAACACGAAGCACCCTGACGAAAGTTTGCGCATAACTCACCGGAAAGCTGAGGATACATTTTCGCCAACGAAGAAGCACACGTGCGCGAAGAGATTCTTCTCGGAGAGCTATAAATTTGTATCTCTGGAGCACATGGTGCACTAAATGTGTCTCTGCCGGTGATAAATGCTTATTAATTTTATCATTCTCTTCCTATATGTTATACTTCTAGATGTTTGTCTTGCTTTTCTACAAATATTTCTTGCTTACCTTGTTTTAGTTTGATAAAATTATGATCCGAGCGAAAATAAGTTTCTGTAGTATATTAGTGAAAATTATGATGTCTTCTTTTCTTGTTATCCCTGAAGAATTTCAAAATGCAATATCCTTATTCAAGATAAAGTTTTTTGTTATAAAGTAAAAAGGTTTTCAGAATAAGAACATGTTAAAAAGTTGTTGCAAAATTAATTATTAAAAAATGGACCTATTTTAGAAAATTGAAATTTTTTAAACTCATCTTTAGAAAAAGAACATAAAGACAGATTTTCAACTTATAATAAAAATTTCCTAATGTAAGTTTAAAATCTTGTAATCGAAACTAAATTATAACTTCTTACATTTGTCTTTTATGTTTGATCTTCAAGTTCTTTTATTCCCAAAAGTTTTCAAACAATTTTGAAACTATAAAACTATACAAACTAGTTTTCAATTTAAAATCAAAAAATTTACTCTTTGTTAATTAAAATTCTAAAATTTTCTAAAAGGCAAACTTTTCCTCAAGTAATGAACTTGATAAAAGTTTGACAACATTTTCTGAAATTGCCATATTTTGAACTTGTAGTTTTATTTTATTTCTAACTAACTTTTCATGAAATTACTTAATGTTGCAAAATGCCGGAAGTTATCAATTGTTAATATTCAAAGTATTTTAGTTGTCTGACAGATAAATTATTTAATTCCACCCAAACCTTACAAGTCATCTAATTTCCAGCCTTTTTAGGTTTTGTTACTGTGTAATTCTGAAAATTATGTTTAAATTGCATAACATTCATGCATTAAAAGAAAATTTGCATTACCTCCTAAATACATCAAGATATCTGAATGTAAATTCAAAATCTCATAATGAAGACTAAATTATAACTTATTACATTTATTGTTCTACGTGTTCGTTCCTCGAGTTCTTTCCTCCATCGCAACGACTTCGCAGGGAGCGTTTACTTAAAACATTAAAACGCAATTACAATACAAGCGCATAATTTAAATTCGCGAACGTAATGAATATATAAGCACTTACAACGTCATCGTCGTCGCAATGCGCGTTTTTTCGCCGCTTTGAGCGAAATTCTGGCGCGCACAAACGCATTTAATAAGCGCTTGTCGCAACACGTACAAGCCTCCTAAGTACCACTCAAAATCGCCATATCGAAGATATAGTTATCATTTTATTCCGCAATTTTATTGCGCCTTGTTCTTGTTCTGTTTGCTTCTTTTTTGGATGTTGTTTCGTTTCGTTGAAATTGACGAACGCGTATCGTGTAAATCTTTTCTGCACTTGTATGTGGGGGCTTCGTGGAGCGTTAATTGTGCTTCATATTCGCGCCGAAGAGAGAGCAGCACATTTGCAATGCATATGTAAAACGCTTGGCAAAATGCTGCGATGCAGATTGCGCGCGATGTACATACGCGTATTATTATAATCATTTTAATTTTAATGGCCGACTGATGCGTTTAATGCGCGCTGCAATGCGCGAATCCTTTGGCCTGAATGATGTGTGTAATTTTCGTCACGGTGCGCTGGCAATACGGCAAATTTAATATTTAAGTTGAATTAAGCGCTAATGCGCACGTTGCATTAAAATCACATTAAATGCGGATTCATAATTCCAAGAAATCGAAAGCTAAATACATATTTTAATTAGCCAACTTAATATTGCACAATTTCAACAAGTTCTTGGAAATTTACCCAACAAACCATCGAAGATCCTTGAACTGTCTATTATGCTGACAATCCAAGATCAAGATCAGATATCAAAAATCATTCCAATTTTTCATGGAACTTCGTTGAGTACTTTTTACCCACGAAAAGTCGTTTAGGGAAAAAAATGAAATCCAACACTGAGGACAGAATTTCAACTCAAAATTGGCCCAAATTGCTACTTGCCTTATGTTACTCACGCTTATCAGGTGTAAAATCTCTCTCGTTTGGTCAACGCTCTTGCACAAAAAGCAAATTTCATGCTACACCACTTATTGTTTGTTGCTGCTTCTGAAAGGAGCACCAAGTGACGAGATGGTAAAAGCAGTGCGGAAAACATTAGCGCGAGTAAATACTCTAAAAGGCAACAGCAAACGTACAAAGTCCCTTCACGAAATACGAAGACGTAATACGAGGAGTAACTGAAGCACAGGCGAAAGCAAAAGGAATGGTACGAAATACGAAGATGTGCTAGACAGATATACCAAGGTAGTGTGTGGACGAGAAACAAGAGAGATGATGGAATGATGTCGAATCATCGTTGGTAATTCGAATGATGGTTTTGTTAAATTGCCTGCGTAAAAAGTATTCGGCTTTTGCCGTCTTCACTTTGCTGCTGCTTCTGTTAGAGCAGGAGGAGGTTGTTTTGTATGAGGATGCTCTGTTGTGGTTTCGAATGCAATGTGAAATCTGAATATCTGTTGTGAGGCAAGAAGCAGGAATGGAGGAATGTACCAGAAAGATGTAATTCAGATGAATGGAATGGGGGACTTTGTTGTTTGCTACGGGATGATTATGGCAAAGAAATTTTGCTTGGAGGAGATGTTAGAGTTGTTTGGATTCTCATGTTATGTAGTAAGGATGTTTGCAAATTAGCAGAATGTTCAAGGATTCAATTGTTGGTTTCCTTCACAGATCAAAACTTCTTCTTGTCATTTGACATTTTCCAATTTTAATTAGGCTTAATTAAGTTTATATCATCTTATAAGGCAGATAAACAGTATTCCTAAGCTTGTAAATCTGAGGTAATCAATCCTTTATCAGATTTTTAAAAAATTCTAAGAGTTAGAACTTCAGACAGAATTTCATATCACCATTAGCAAATTGAAGATGGAATAAGACTACTATGAACTTATATTATCATATCTCATAACCTACTCTTCAGAAGGTTTTAGTGATCCTCTCTAGAAGTTCTCCTATAAAAGTCAAAACTTCTTCATTGTCCTTTGATATTTTCCAAGTTTTTTCAAGAAGCTAACTTAATTTCATCAATGTTATCTCATCTGATATAACCTACTACTATTTAGCCGCATGAGAGGATACAATTTCCTCAAACCTAAGCCAACCTAATCATATCTGGTTTACTGGAAGCCTGAACTATCGAAATTCTCTTCCATTTAATTTATCTCTAACCAAATTTCAAAAAAATCAAATTCACGCTTCAGATCTTATCGAATCTCATCTGATCCTGAGACTACTCTGTACTTAGAATCCTTCCCAGGTCTAAACTAATCGATCTTTAGAGGTGATCCTTTCTACAAAATCTTGGTTACAGAGATGAAAACCTCTTTATTGTCAGTCATTTGAAATTTTCCATTTTTATTGTAAGGCCACCTCAAATTCATTAAATTTTACTAGATATAACCTACTGCTATTTAATTAGATAAGATGACACAACCTAAGCCAGTTTAGTCAGATGTGCCCTACTGTAAGCCTCAGCTATCGAAATTTTCTTCAAATTAACTCACTTCTTACCAAATTCAAGAGTAATCAAGCTTGGACCTTATCGATCCTCATCTGATTCTTAGCAAAATGAAGATGGGCTTAAGATTATTCGGATCTTACATTACCTTACCAGGTCTGAACTAATGGATCCTACAGCAAATTGGATAGATCTCTTCTATAAAACCTTTCAAAATAAACCATTTTCACTGCCCCAAATTGTCTCCGAAAACCAATTGACTTAATAATGCTAATACCAAATTTTGAATTTCTTGAAATACAACCTTTTGCTGTTCTGGGAACACTTTTAAGGATGTTGCTTCCCATCATGTTAGACCTGTAGCTCTTGGGACATGTATCCCAAGTGCCCAAAAGACTTGCTACACCCAAAGATATATTTTGGAGCAATGCATACAATTAACCGTCCTCATTTGCTCTCCCAAAGCATTGATTACAATTAAACTTAACTTACTTCGGCGAATTGATTGTCGGCCCTTGCGCCCATTACTTCTGCGGCCGCATCTCTCTTGCAGTCTGTACTTTCGTTCTTTCGGTTTTGGCCCAACTGACCACACTGGGCCTTCTTCGGCTGCCTTCTTGGTACTCCGCGCCGAGCGCCGCCGCCCGACGAAGTGCAATTTGAATAAATATCCATTGAAAAATATGCGCATGAATACATCACATGTGGAGGGCTCATCACTCGCATGCACCAAATGCGGTACCATGCAAATGCATGCGCATTGTGAAGCCGAGCCTATACATATACCTCGCGTCATACAATATGCATATAAACAACTTTTTCGTAAATTACACGCTTGCTACAATGCGCGCACCTTTTTCTTCTCTTCGGCTCATCCCGACCCGAAGCTGCATGCAGATGTGGTTGCGATCCGAGCATGGCGAATCTCGAAGATGCTCTTCGTTCTTCTTCCACCACCCATCCACGCACCGCGCCATCGTAATTTTATAATAATGTTATTTATGCACATACATAAAGCAAAAATACGTGCGCTCGTCTAGACAGTGCGCATAAATGCGCCAATTAAATTAAATTCGCCCAACGCGGACGATGATGATTCTAAGTAATAATTTAATGCGCGGTGCAATGCGCGCACCTTCGCGAAGTGAAAAACAATTTGGTAATTTGTTTAAATTTAAATAATTATTATTTGGGGCTGGTAAGCACGGGCTAAGACTAAAAGTCGACTAAATGCACGTCAATTTGAATGAATAATGCGCGTTCTGCCTTCGGGGGGTAATTCGCTTTATTAACGAAAAACTCGATGAATTTTCAATGGCCCGCTTCTTTTTTTTTTGGTGGAGTTCTTAGGCCTGTTTTCTTCTGCTTTGGGTTTTTAATTAAATATGAAAATGTGCTCGGATTGGATTTCATTTGTGCCCAATATATATAAATATTTCATTTTCTTGATGCGCCCCAGGATTGAGGAATGGGCCAAAAAAATGGGGGCAAAAGGTTTAAGACAAGGCGCATAATAAAAAGCTTTCGCGGCCACTAGACATCCATTCTGGCTGGAAACTATAAAGCGTCCTAAATGAAGATGAAAGAATCGAGCCGGACTTTTCAAAGAGGGAACATCCATCGTAATTGCCGCCGATGCGGCTTTTATTTTCATTCTTCGGCTGCGAGTGCGTTCGCGCACTAATTGAAATAATGATCCGATTTCGAAATAAAAATTTATTGAAGAAATGCCGACTCTTACAGGCACACCGAAAAATTTTCCCCATATCCGATACCAACTTTCTTTCCTAGGCCCAATATTTATTCAATGCTCGTTTTTCTGATCAGAATTCTTTGTTTTCCTTTCAACCAAATCTTCATAAATTTAAATTAATGAATCTGAGATGAATATTTGTTCAAAACGAAGTTTTAATCTAATTTTTATGTTCTTCATTTTCTCATCTCATAAAAATTTCTTGCTATTAATTTTTCGTATAGCTATTTCACATTGTGCAAAAATATATTGTTGTAGAAATATGCAATATTTTTCTGATATAGCAAGACATATTTTATTGGCATAAAAACCAATATAATTTATAATTCTCATTGTTTAATATTTGTTGCAAACCTTTTTCTTTATTTGCATACTTATTTGCAATGAAATTAATGAATCTGCTTCCTCAATCCGATAAAATGGATGAACATTGTGCAAAAATCTAATTTAAACTTACAAATGAAATTTTGAAAATAACGACTCAAGTTTTCTGGAAAAAATCAAAATAATTTCAAATATGTATTATTTGATACTTGTACTGCTAAGTCTTCTGTTTATTTGCACTCTGATTAATATGGAAATTAATGAATCTGAGATAAATAATTAATCAGAAGAAAGTTTCAATTCGATTTTCAATGTTTTTATCCCATAGAATGTTCTTGTTATTAATTGTTGTAATAATGTATTCCTGTCTTTAATGAAAATGCAATTTTTTTCTGGTATAAGTATGATATATATTTCTGAAAGAAAAACCAAAATAATCCTAAACCAAATAGTTTGACGCCTTGTATTTGTTTGCAGTCTTATTGCATATTGCAAAAATATATAGAAAATAGATGAATGATGAAAGTAAAAAGTCAAAAGTATTCCTGGAAAAACCTCAAAATAATTCGTAATTTGCATTGTTAGATACTTGTTGCTAATTCTTTTGTTTATTTGCACTCTCGTTAATATGAAAATTAATGAATTTCATTTCTCGTTCGTTAAATTCATTAGCAAATTGAAGACTTTTTTGTTTGCTTTGGTGCCAATTTTGGATGATGAGATTTAAAATGTGTTACAGACAAAATGGAAAAATTTTCCAAAATATAATTATACAACTTTAGTAATCAAATTAAAAACTTTTTCAGCGTGAGCAATTCAACTAAAAGTACATCGCGTCCCAAAGCGAACGCGATTAGAGCGCGAACACATTTACCATCTCGACCGCAATTATGTCGACGCAATTAAATTAATTAGAAAATTATAAACTAATTTTGGCAACAACTCGAACGACCGACCGACCAGCAGGCAAATCGACCATCCGTCGATCCAAGTTTTAATGGCTTTTTTCATCGTTCTAATAGCTCGTCCCAACGATGCTGCTCCTCCATTCTTCATCGGGCATTGTGCGGTTCGGTTCGACTCTCATTCCGTAAACAAATTGCCTTTCAATCCACAACTAATGCCCAATTTAGCAAATATATCACGTTCGTTCGCGCGCATCCATCACGAACGCGGAGTCGGCCAACTATTAAAAAACCGTCAGCGAGCGCTCGTCGATTCGCTCGTCATTATAACGCAACGAAATTGGATTAAGTAAGGGTTGGTTGCCTTGCGGCCATTAGGCAAACTCAATATATCTATGGCGATGACGTCGGATTGAATCGACGCGCTGCTTGCGATGCGGAGGATGGATGCTTCAGGTAAGACACCAGCAAAATTGACGAAACCTCCGGTCGCGGTGCAGAGATATTAGAAACGCCGAGAGGTGGAAGAAGAGATGCCAAACGAGAGCGTCATAAATTTTCATCAGGAAGGGCTGCAAAAGGGGGCCAACGAAGCAAAACGAAAATGAAGAAAAACCGAGATACATCAGAGCGTCCGGTAATCGAGGGACATGATGATGAAGAAAAAAGTGAAGAAACGTTTAGTACGTCTTTGATCGAGGGTTGGACTGTCCCAAATTTTATTTTTACAGAGTGTTCAGTTCTATAAGGAAAATTCTATATTTCAAAAACTTACAGATGCTTTTGGGATATCTAGAAAAGTTTCGGACATTTTTGACCAAAAATTGGACAGTCCCAAACTGAGTATTTAACACCATGAGTAGAATCGTCCTCTCCAAAAGTCTTAAGATGTTTTTGGGACATCCAGAAAGGTTTTGTATACTGTTGATGCTTCCATCAAAGGTTGGACTGTCCCAAACTTTATTTCTACTGAGTGTTCAGTTCCATAAGTAAAATCATACTCTACAATGGTCTCAAAATGTCTTAGGGATATCCAAAAAAGTTTTGTACATCTTTAATCAAAGGTTGGACTTGTCCCATGGTTAATTTCTATGATTGTTCAACTCCATGAGAAAAATCGCACTCTCCAAAGTCTCCAAACCTTATTGGGACACCCATAAAAGTTTTGTACATTTTTGATATTTTCCAAAAGTATCAAAAGATGATTTGGAACATCCTATATCTAAGACTATTATTCTTGTAAAGTTAGAAAGGATTCCAATTAGGGTTTGGGTCCCCTAATCAAAATTTCGTCGTTTACTCACTTGATGCTTACATTTTTTTGCTTGCTCTTAGTGTGGCTGCTGTTGTTGTTGTTGTTCTTGATTCACATTTGGTCGCCGTGTCTGACCATCCAACCATCCGCCAACAATCATTATCATAATTATTTTAAATGCTTGCTCTTTTTCCCCTGATGCGTACGTCATAATTTTGTGCTTTTATCTTCTTATAAACTATAAGCCACACACATATGTCTGTAATGTATATAATTACAGGCTGGGCCATCAAGAACACAACTTTGGTGCAGATGCGCGCACAATCGTAGGCAAAACGACGGTAAATTCACTTTTTATGGACGATACGTCCGCATATCGTTAAATAAATGCGCATCCTTTTGTTGTTTGTAATTTCCGAAATTTGTCTGCAGTATTGCTTAATGATATAGGAACGTCTCAAACTCAGTCACAAAAAGCTTGTATAATAGATAAATCCCACAACTCCATCAGAAATTTGCTTGAAGACTTAATTCTTGTTTCCAAATCATCGTTTTTAAAATCATATTTATTATTAAGTACCAACTGATAAAATTTATTTTTAAGTAAACATATCAGACGACGGCATAGTCAAAGACAGGATGAAAAATGAAAGTGACTGGAAACGCAAATTACATTCTAACTTTTGCTCAACAGGCAATTGTAAATGATACATGGATACAGGTCGTACTTGGAAGTGCAACTCAAATTACTATTTGATATCCAATTTGTACACATACTTCACAATTACCTTCGGCGATCACCGTTGCACTGGATTACAAATTGATTGAATTACGCAATAACGGATCGTTAGCCTGTCGTGTGTTGGAAGCGTACAATTTCAGTGCGAGTTGTGATAGGTTACGGAAAAAGTACATATTCTACTCGATAAGGTCACAAGACTGAGCTATCATTTGTTCATTCTGTGGCGTAATCTGAACATTCTGATATTAGAGCCATTCATTCATTTGCCTATAAGGACTTTTATTAGCAAAGATCACCACATTTTATGGGGCAAATTCTAACTTGAAGATGACCTACTTGTCTATTACAAAAAATATGATGACTACTGAACAAAACAAATATTAACTTTAATTATTAAAGATCAAATCATTTGTTTATTAATTTAGAAATTTGGGAGGGAATTCACCTAGTTACTAAGAAATAGTTATCAGAAAATAGACAACATTTAATTAGGGAAACGAGTGTTAAAAATGACCATTTTCGGCTGAATTGACGACAATACCAATAGCATTTCTAGATGGAATTTTGTAAATGTCTAAACGCCAATCGAAAGTACAATAAATTACCTATAAAATAAGGTTTGAATTATCTGAATTGGCCTTCCAGTTCCGAAATAATGTATAAAGGAATAAGTAATCCTGATCACTAAGTCTAAGTATATTGACGACAATACCAATAGCATTTCTCGGAGGAATTTTGCAAATCTCTATCTAGCATTTGAAAGTACATTAAATTTGCAATAAAATGGTGCCAGAATTATTTTCATAACTCTTCCAGTTACTGAGTAATAGTTATCAGAAAATAGACAACATTTTATTAGGGAAACGAGTGTTGAAAATTATCATTTTAGGCTGAATTGACGACAATACCAATAGCATTTCTAGATGGAATTTTGCAAATATCTAAACGCCAATCGAAAGTACAATAAATTACCTATAAAATAAAGTTTGATTTATTAGAATTGGACTTCCAGTTCTGAGATAATACATAAAGGAATAAGTAATCCTCATGATCACTATGTCTAATTATATTGACGACAATACCAATAGCATTTTTCGGCGGAATTTTGCAAATCTCTATTCGGCATTTGAAAGTATATTAAATTTGCAATAAAATACTGCCTGAATCACTTTCATAAATTCTCCAGTTACTGAGAAATAGTTACCAGAACATAGATAACTTTTAAATAGGAAATGAAGTGTTAAAAATGATCATTCTAGGCTGAATTGACGACAATACCAATAGCATTTCTAGATGGAATTTTGCAAATGTCAAAACGATAATCGAAAGTACATTAAATTACCAATAAAATAATCTTTGAATTATTCGGTTAGGACTTCTGGTTCCGGGATAATACATAAAAGATCTAGATCCAACTGGTCACAATTAGAATATTCATATGCCACCAGTGTAAATTTGGTTCCAGTTTTCGAACCTGGTCTTAAGCAATTCTGGGTTACTGTAACAAATATAGATACATAAACCCATCAAAGTAATAATCCATACAAAAGAAGTTCGCTCCAGTGTTCGCATTCCATGACTGAAGTTGAGATTCAAGTGTTAAATACACTTCTCGTACTCGAATTCGAATGAGGTCTAATCGCATATGCCTCAATGTAGACACATCGCGCAGAAGAGGACTGTGAGACTCAAGAGCGAACACATCCGAACTAATGCCAGAGATGAAGTGATCCATAACGAAGCGGCATTAAATTAAAATCTCTTCGGCGGCGCTGCGCTCTGAACCGAATGTTTGTGTTTGCAGTAAACTTTGTCTTGTATAGTTCGAAGGACTCTCTCTCCTTCATGAGCTCATGAGCGCTTGTTGGTGTGATACTTGTTTGTCTGTTGTGAATCCATATCGAAGCTCGAGTGGAGAAATGCTTGCTGGCTTCGTGTATGTCTTCGTTTCTACTTTTGCAGCGAACGAGGAAACCACTTTACAAGCGACATGCTTGCACACAGTTTATGGAAACGTATAACGATGGTAATTTCATTAGGGCATTTTATACGCTCCGTATAGCGTCGTAATGACGATAAGTAAAATGGTTAATTAGAGCTTTTATTAAATTAAAAACTTTGCTTTGCTCGTGCCTTTCAGCCTGACTTGGCGCTCGCTTATCCATTGTGTTATTATGTACTTGCTCGAGCCATGTAGGAGTCTGCATGTAGATTTTATGAGCCTCCCATTTAGCATGTAGGCATCTAGTTTGCACACAAGTGGAACCGAAGAGCAGGCTGAAGAATACGATGAAATGAAAATCTGATCATTAATGTTGAATTAGATTGAGTTGGGAGATGCATTTTAATTACTCTGTGATCCCACTTTCATTTATTGAAGTGAAAACTTCTTTAGGCGCGCTGTGCAAAAAATTATAGGGAGTGAATAGAACTGGTATGTAACGCTCGGAATGAAACGCTCTTTCGGGTAAATTCGGTCCAAAGAGATCATGATCTATCAGTAGCATTCAGGGCTAGATTTAATTATGTCAAATGAATCGATTGAAA
>JARJDZ010009403.1:0-28740 GCA_030264555.1 Aleochara sp. GC000083
AGAAGTGCAGTGATCCGTGTCCGGGTTCGTGCGGTTCGAACGCAGAGTGCAAGGTCGTTAATCACAATCCAGTTTGTATGTGCCATAGTGGTTTCACCGGAGACCCATTCACTGGATGCGTACCTGTACCTGGTGAGTCCTTGCATCTATAGATGGCATGCTTTGCGATTAGCAGAATGGTCAATTAAAAGCTTCATTAAAAACCATAGATTCTGCTAATCCCAAATTCTTATTTTATTTCAATTTCTCTTTCAAACTCATTTCTTTTCTGAAACTCACTATATTGATGTTGCTCTGTGTAATATGTTTCCAAAACGCTTTGCTTGGCGGCCCACAAGGTAAGTTCGGCCGCCCAACGTTAACTGCTGCCTCGTAACAAAGGACAAACAAAGGACCCTTGCGCAAAATGCCCCCCTGCCCCCATGCCCACCCAACGCAAAGATAGAATAATGCTTATACCCCGAACAATTAAAGCTATTAGTGCGGAAGAAACGATAACAGAAAGCTTGCCCCTGCCCTAAAGCCACACGCGCCAATTTACCCCATGCACTGCTATATAATGAGAGAGGTTTCACCCTGCCGAATCAAAGCAATCAGATTAATTAATTGGTGGTATTTTAAATGCAATTTCAGTGCAAAACGTCCCCATTGAAAAGCTCGATCCGTGCGTACCAAGCCCATGCGGTATAAATGCAGTATGCAAGGTGCGAAATAACGCTGGGTCTTGTACTTGCCTCCCCGATCACATCGGCAATCCGTATGAAGGATGCCGCCCAGAATGTATACATAATGGAGATTGCCCATCGAACAAGGCCTGCATGCAAAACAAATGCAAAAACCCTTGCCCTGGAGTGTGCGCCCAAAATGCCAATTGCCGTGTTATCAATCACGCACCTACGTGCAATTGTAATCCTGGATATACTGGCAATCCGTTTAGCTTTTGCCATCTTCCACCACCAGAACGTAAGACTCAACTACAGGCCCATAATATTTATATAATGTATGAATCTTTTCCAGCGGTTAAGCCTGACATTGTGAACCCATGTCAACCATCCCCATGCGGGGCAAACAGCCAATGCCGTGAAGTTAATGAACAGGCTGTTTGTTCTTGTTTACCAACATTTGTAGGTACACCACCTTCGTGCAGACCCGAGTGTCTCACCAGTTCCGAATGCTCTCTGAATCTGGCATGTATACGTCAGAAATGCTCTGATCCTTGTCCGGGTACTTGCGGATTAAATGCACTCTGCAAGGTTATCAATCATAACCCGATATGTTCGTGTAATGCAGGTTATACTGGTGACCCATTCACCAGATGCTATCATACCCCACGTAAGATAATTACCGCTTTGTAATTTTGAAGGTACCCATTATTTCAATTTTAGCACCGAGCCCACCAAAACAGGACCCGATAGTTGTCGATCCGTGTATGCCATCCCCTTGTGGGCCATTCTCTCAATGTAGGAATATAGGCAATTCACCCTCCTGTTCTTGCTTACCGAGCTATATTGGTAGACCACCAAATTGCCGCCCTGAATGTACGATTAATTCGGAATGTTCGAGCATCTTGGCGTGTATTCGCGAAAAGTGTGTTGATCCTTGCCCAGGGTCTTGTGGGACTAATGCTCAGTGCTCAGTCATAAACCACACCCCGATTTGCACTTGCATAGATGGATATACTGGAGATCCGTTTACATCTTGCCACCCTAAACCACCACCACGTAAGACAGGTTCTCAAAATTTAGAACTTTTGTAAACACATTCATTTTAGTAGCGGAACCGGTTGCAACTGACCCTTGTAATCCGTCTCCATGTGGGCCCAATGCCCAATGCCGAGATGGAGTTTGTACTTGCTTACCAGAATATCAAGGTGATCCTTATAGAGGATGTAGACCGGAATGTGTCCTGAATAGCGACTGCAACAGAAACCAAGCTTGTATTCGTAACAAATGCAAAGACCCATGCCCAGGTACTTGTGGTCAAAACGCCAACTGCAATGTTGTTAATCATATTCCCATGTGCTCATGCATACAAGGATATACCGGAAATGCTTTCATCTTATGCTCTCCAATTCCTCGTAAGAAAATTTCACCAATTGAAACTAGAATTAGATTAATTTAATTATTTCAGCACCCATCAAAACAAACCCATGTAACCCGTCACCGTGCGGACCAAATAGTCAATGTAGAGAAATCAATGGTCAAGCTGTATGTTCTTGCATACCGGGATATATTGGTAGTCCACCAACGTGTCGCCCGGAATGTGTCACAAGTTCAGAATGCCCATTAAATGAGGCATGCTCAAATCAGAAATGCATTAATCCCTGCCCGGGAACATGCGGTCTCAGAGCAGAATGCAAGGTTGTCAACCACAATCCAATTTGCAGTTGCCCAGTTTCAATGACTGGAGATCCGTTTGTTCGTTGTTTGGAAATACGTAAGATTTTCTGAAAAATTTCCTCTTCTCGAGACTTATGACATCTCAAATTTTAGAACAAGCCCCTGTTGAAGTAGTCAACCCATGTAACCCATCACCATGTGGTCCCAATTCTCAGTGTCGTGCAATAGGAGACTCACCTTCATGTTCTTGCATTCCCAATTATATTGGGTCACCACCAAATTGCAGACCTGAATGTGTTAGTAACTCCGAATGTTCGAACAATTTGGCGTGCATAAATCAAAAATGCAAAGACCCTTGTCCTGGAACTTGCGGAGCCAATGCCGAATGTCGTACTGTAAGCCATACCCCGAACTGTATTTGCATACCAGGATACGTGGGTGATCCCTTCATTCGTTGCGATGTTCTACAAAGTAAGTCCAACATAAATGATCCAGGTCTCAAGAAACTATAACTGCGAATATTTTAGCACCACCTATTGCCGAAGTTATTACCCCTTGCTCTCCTTCTCCATGTGGCGCTAACGCCGTATGCAGAGAACAGAATAGGGCTGGTGCATGCACATGCATTGCTGATTATATTGGTAACCCATATGAAGGATGCCGACCAGAATGCACACATAACACAGATTGCCCATCCAGTAAAGCATGCATTAATAATAAGTGCAAGGACCCTTGTCCAGGTACATGTGGTCAAAATGCTGAATGTCAAGTGATCAACCATCTGCCGACTTGTACCTGCATTTCCGGTTTTACGGGTGACCCATTCCGATATTGCAGTTTGCCTCCACCAGAGCGTAAGTTGTTGTCACCTTAACCAGAAGTTTCTACAAGGATAATGATTCATTTCTTAGCTGTCCAACATGAACCGGTCAATCCGTGCAATCCGTCACCTTGCGGAGCGAATAGTCAATGTCGTGAAGTCCAAGAGCAAGCAGTTTGCTCATGCTTGCCAAATTACATTGGAAGTCCTCCAGGGTGCAGACCTGAATGCACGGTCAGTTCTGAATGTGCCCAAAATAGAGCCTGCCTTAATCAGAAATGTGTCGACCCATGCCCTGGCACATGCGGCCTTCAAGCGTTATGCAATGTCATCAACCATAGCCCAATCTGCTCTTGTAAGAGTGGTTTTACAGGAGACCCATTTACCAGATGTTTTTCAATTCCACGTAAGATAATTTAGTGACACAAACTTCTCTCTTCTATGGTTTCGTTTACTTTTAGCTCCGCCAGTATTGCAAGTAATTCATGAACCAATAAATCCATGTGTGCCATCACCTTGCGGACCCAATTCTCAATGCCGCGATATTGGAGGTTCACCATCATGCTCATGCCTCGTAAATTACGTAGGCAGCCCCCCAAATTGTAGACCAGAATGCACGATCAATTCTGAATGTCCAAGTAGTCAGGCATGCATTCGAGAAAAATGTCGAGATCCCTGTCCAGGTTCATGTGGAACCAATTCTCAATGCAACGTGATCAATCACACACCAATCTGTTCATGTCCAGAGGGATATACTGGAGACCCATTCACCAATTGCTACCCAAAACCACCACCTCGTAAGACTTCACGACAATATAAATAACGTAATTTAACTTGGCCATTTTAGCTCCAACCCCTGTTTTGTCGGACCCATGTAACCCATCACCATGTGGTTCAAATGCTCAATGTAGGGATGGTGTCTGCACATGTTTGCCCGAATTCCAAGGAGACCCATATAGCGGTTGCCGACCCGAATGTATCCTAAACGCTGACTGTAATAAAAATCAGGCTTGCATTCGAAATAAGTGCAAGGACCCATGTCCTGGAACCTGCGGACAAAATGCTGAATGCACTGTTGTTAATCACATCCCAATGTGCTCATGCATCAATGGATACTCTGGAAATGCATTTGTAATATGCTCGCCCATTCCAAGTAATTTTCGAAATTTCAGTACACCTCGATATTTTATAACTAAACTTTTCTTACAGAGCCAGTTAGTGTAACACCATGTAGTCCCAGCCCATGCGGCCCTAATAGTCAATGCCGTGATATCAATAGTCAATCAGTCTGTTCCTGTGTGCCTGGATACATTGGTAGCCCTCCAACTTGTAGACCCGAATGTGTGACAAGCTCGGAATGTGCCCTCAATCAAGCTTGTGTTAATCAAAAATGTATCGATCCCTGCCCAGGAACATGTGGAGTTGGAGCAATTTGCCAGGTGGTAAACCACAACCCAATTTGTAGTTGTCCCCCACGACAAACTGGTGATCCATTCGTTCGCTGTTATGCTATTCGTAAGGAAAATGACATTAAGAATTACAATTATACCCAAATTCAAAACATTTCAGCTGAACAACCCGTGCAAGCAGAACCAGTTGACCCTTGCAACCCTTCACCATGCGGAGCAAACAGTCAATGCAGAGTTATCGGGGAATCCCCGTCTTGTAGTTGTTTGCCCGAATTTGTAGGTGCTCCTCCAAATTGCAGGCCCGAATGTGTAAGCAATTCGGAATGTGCTAATCATTTGGCGTGTATTAATCAAAAATGCAAGGACCCTTGTCCTGGAACATGTGGACAAAATGCCGAATGTCGGGTTGTTAGCCACACGCCAAATTGTGTGTGCTTACCAGGATATTTGGGCGATCCATTCAGACAATGCCTTTATGACCAACGTAAGTCAAAATTCAAATTTGCAAAACCCAATTTTATTTTGTTTACCTTAGCGAGACCTGTAGAAGAACATAGAACTCCTTGTTCACCATCACCATGTGGAGCTAATGCGATTTGCAAGGAACAGAATGGTGCAGGATCATGTACTTGCTTACCTGAATACATTGGCAACCCTTATGAAGGTTGCAGACCTGAATGTGTACTCAATTCGGATTGTCCTTCTAATAAGGCGTGCATTGCAAACAAATGCAAAGACCCATGTCCTGGAACGTGTGGGCAGAATGCTGAATGCCACGTCATCAATCATCTTCCATCATGTACCTGCTTCCCAGGTTACACCGGAAATCCGTTTACGTACTGTAATCTACCCCCACCACAACGTAAGCTTGAGGGTTTAAACTTTACTTCTTTATTTACCGTATTTAATTTCTCAGCTGTTCAAAGTGAACCAATTAACCCGTGCCAACCATCACCTTGCGGACCTAACAGCCAATGTCGGGAAGTGAATACCCAGGCTGTATGTTCATGTCTTCCTGGATTCATCAATAGCCCACCAAATTGTAGACCAGAATGTACAGTAAGCTCTGAATGTGCCCAGAACAGAGCCTGTATGAATCAGAAATGCATTGACCCTTGTCCTGGCACTTGTGGTCAGAATGCCCAGTGTCAAGTGATCAATCATAGCCCAATTTGCTCGTGCATCAGTAGATATACTGGTGATCCATTTACACGATGCTACCCGATTCCGCGTAAGACCATAAGACCTTCAACTTTAAGAGACATTTTTGACGAAAATCTTATTTCAGCCCCGCAGCATGTCCCTGAAGCAGTAGTGGTTCAGAACCCATGCTTGCCATCACCTTGTGGACCCTTCTCTCAGTGTCGCGATATAGGCGGTTCTCCATCTTGTTCGTGTCTATCTAATTATATTGGTAGTCCTCCAAATTGTAGACCTGAATGCTCAATCAACTCAGAGTGCAGCAGCAATTTGGCATGTATCAGGGAAAAATGCCGAGATCCTTGTCCTGGATCATGTGGGTCGAATGCTGTTTGCAATGTCATAAATCACACGCCCATTTGCACCTGCCCTGAAGGATACACAGGTGATTCGTTCACAGTGTGCATTCCAAAACCACCACCTCGTAAGTCATCTTAAACCATATAATTGGTATCAGAAATTACCTCCTTTATTTTAGCACCTGAACCAGTTGCAAGTGACCCATGTAATCCAAGCCCATGTGGGGCTAACGCCCAATGTCGTGATGGTATTTGCACGTGTATTCAAGAATATCAAGGTGATCCTTATCGAGGATGTAGACCAGAATGCGTCCTTAATTCCGACTGTAATAGAAACATGGCTTGCATACGAAATAAGTGTAAGGACCCATGTCCTGGAACATGCGGTACGAATGCTGAGTGTCTTGTAGCCAACCATATCCCAATGTGCACCTGCATACAAGGATTTACAGGCAATGCATTTATTTTGTGCTCACCAATTCCACGTAAGAAATATTTTGAGATTCAAAGTGTAGAAAGATTTTCACTGAGTTTGTATTTCCTACAGAAATTGAAAAGAAGATGCCTTGCAACCCAAGCCCATGTGGGCCAAACAGTCAATGTCGGGAAATAAACGAGCAAGCGGTTTGTTCATGTCTGCAAGGATATATTGGTGCCCCACCAACATGTCGCCCCGAATGTGTGACCAGTGCGGAATGCTCATTAAATGAAGCATGCGTCAATCAAAAATGCATTAATCCTTGTCTAGGAACATGCGGAGTCAACGCCATTTGCCAAGTGATCAATCATAATCCAATCTGCTCTTGTTCACCTGGTTATACTGGTGATCCATTCACTAGATGCTTCATAAAACGTAACTCAATTGTGCAATCCGTAACTTTACATAACGATTATTTTACTTTAGGAGAAGACCCAATTGTTGAACCAGTCAATCCGTGTGTGCCATCTCCATGTGGGCCAAATGCAGAGTGTCGCAATATAAATGAGTCCCCATCGTGCTCATGTTTGCCCAACTTTATCGGTGCCCCTCCAAATTGTAGGCCCGAATGCGTTAGCAATGTCGAATGCGCAAATCATTTGGCATGCATTAATCAAAAGTGCAAAGATCCATGCCCTGGAATATGTGGCCAAAATGCTGAATGTAAGGTTGTAAGCCATACCCCCAATTGCGTGTGTCAAACCGGATATGTAGGAAACCCCTTCACAATATGCAATTTACCACCAAGTAAGTTAACTCTGATTGCTTTGAATGAAAAAAAAACAAAAGCGGAACAAAATGGTACTAATGTAATTAGAAATAAGGATACGGATAATAACAGGATATAATAGGAAGACAGGTCGAACTAACAAATGCTTCTATTTGGGAAAGCTAAAATTAGTATTAATTGATGATATTCCCCCCAGTTCAAGCCGAAGAGATTAGAAACCCATGCTCACCATCTCCGTGCGGTGCCAATGCAATATGCAAACAACAAAATGGTGCAGGTTCATGTTCCTGTTTGCCCGAATATATCGGCAACCCCTACGAAGGCTGTAGGCCCGAATGTATCATAAACTCAGACTGCCCATCAAACAAGGCTTGCATAAATAGCAAGTGCAAAGATCCCTGCCCTGGAACATGCGGCCAAAACGCCAACTGCCAAGTTATAAACCACCTGCCATCGTG
This sequence comes from Aleochara sp. GC000083, assembly GCA_030264555.1. Taxonomy (NCBI): domain Eukaryota; kingdom Metazoa; phylum Arthropoda; class Insecta; order Coleoptera; family Staphylinidae; genus Aleochara; species Aleochara sp. GC000083. The sequence continues at coordinate 7,734 of JARJDZ010009403.1, forward strand.
TACCTGCATTGCTGGTTACACCGGAGACCCATTCAGATATTGCAATCCAATACCACCTGAACGTGAGCATTTCTATACTTTTACCAGTTCGGATATCCGCAAGAATCATTTTATAGCTGTTCAACAAGATCCGGTCAACCCATGCCAACCATCACCTTGCGGACCTAATAGTCAATGTCGGGAGGTAAATGGAGTAGCAGTTTGCTCATGCCTTCCGGAATATGTAGGAAGCCCACCACAGTGTAGACCCGAATGTACCGTTAGTTCGGAATGTGCACGAGAACGTGCATGTGTAAACCAAAAATGCGTGGACCCATGTCCGGGAACATGCGGCCTAAATACCAAGTGCAATGTGATAAACCATAGTCCAATTTGCTCATGCCAGCCTGGTTACACTGGTGATCCATTCACGAGGTGTTATCAGATACCACGTAAGAAAGATAACTCCCCATTTTTGCAAATAGGTCTCATATTTCGTTGTAGCTCCACTTCCAGAACCAGTGCAAGCTACCCCAGTCAACCCATGCTTGCCTTCACCTTGTGGCCCATTCTCTCAGTGTAGGGATATTGGCGGTTCTCCGTCATGCTCTTGCTTGCCCAACTACATCGGAAGCCCACCAAACTGCCGACCTGAATGTACCATTAATCCAGAATGTTCAAGCAATTTGGCTTGCATACGGGAAAAATGTGTTGATCCTTGCCCTGGATCATGCGGGACGAATGCTCGTTGTAGTGTTATCAACCATACTCCAATTTGTACGTGCTATGAGGGATATATTGGAGATCCATTCACAAATTGCAGTCCAAAACCACCACCACGTAAGGAACCCCCGAAAGTTTCATTTGGAAAGGAGCTTATTTTTCAAATATTGTAGAAGCTGAACCAGTGGAAACAGATCCTTGCAACCCATCACCATGCGGACCAAATGCACAATGCAACAATGGTATCTGTACTTGCTTGCCTGATTATCAAGGAGATCCGTATCGTGGTTGTCGACCTGAATGCGTTTTGAACAGTGATTGCAATAGAAATTTGGCTTGTATTCGAAGCAAGTGTAAGGACCCTTGCCCTGGAACATGCGGGCAAAACGCCGAATGCAATGTTGTGAACCATATCCCAATGTGTTCTTGTATAACAGGTTACACAGGAAATGCGTTTGTTCTTTGCTCACCAATACCACGTAATTTTCTATTTCAGCCATTTTAAAACAAAAATCTAATTTCAAACTTTTTAGCGGTCGTAAACGTTAATCCGTGCAATCCAAGCCCTTGTGGACCAAACAGTCAATGTCGCCAAATTAACGGTCAAGCTGTATGCTCCTGCGTACCTGGTTTTATCGGTAGCCCACCAACTTGCCGACCCGAATGTGTCACCAGCTCAGAATGCCCATTGTCTCAATCGTGTGTCAATCAGAAATGCATAGATCCATGTCCGGGAACCTGCGGATTTGGTGCTCATTGCCAGGTTGTGAACCACAACCCAATTTGCAGTTGTCCTGCACGATTCACTGGAGACCCCTTCATTAGATGTGTGGCCATACGTACGTTTTACTCTCGGAGAAATCTATTTCAGTCTGTAATAATTTCATTATTGTAGAAGAGAGCCCGATTCAGGTACCAACAAACCCTTGCCAGCCATCACCATGTGGACCCAACTCTCAGTGCAGAGAAGTGGGAGATTCACCTTCATGCTCTTGCTTACCAAACTATATTGGAATACCACCAAATTGCAAACCCGAATGTGTCAGTAATTCTGAATGTGCCAACCACTTAGCTTGTATAAATCAGAAATGCAAGGACCCGTGCCCTGGTACATGTGGACAAAATGCAGAATGCCGTGTTGTAAGTCATACTCCCAATTGCATTTGCATTCAAGGTTACGAGGGAGATCCATTCAGACAATGCTCACCAATTCGTAAGTTTTTAAGTCACCCAGAAAGAATTCCACTGCAAAGTTTACAATTTTAGAAGTTCAAGTTGTACAAGAACGACCTACACCTTGTATTCCATCTCCATGTGGAGCAAATGCGATCTGCAAAGAGCAAAATAACGCTGGATCATGTAGCTGTTTGCCGGATTATATTGGAAACCCCTATGAAGGTTGCAGACCTGAATGTGTCCTTAACACGGATTGTCCTTCAAATAAGGCATGCGTCAATAACAAGTGCAAAGATCCATGTCCTGGAACATGTGGTCAAAATGCAGACTGCCAGGTCATAAACCATTTGCCTTCTTGTCAATGTATACCAGGATATACGGGTGACCCATTCAGATATTGCCATCCAAACCCACCAGAACGTAAGGATTACCTAGAGGTGTTCTTTAGAAATCAATTTACATCTTACCATTTGTAGCTGTGCAACAAGAACCTATCAATCCGTGCCAACCTTCACCATGCGGACCAAATAGTCAGTGTAGAGAGGTGAACGGTCAAGCAGTTTGTTCATGTTTACCAGAATATATTGGTGCACCACCAAGTTGTCGACCGGAATGTACCATCAATTCTGAATGTCCCTTGAAGGAAGCATGTATCAATCAGAAGTGTAAAAATCCATGCCCTGGTACATGTGGTCTCAACACACGATGTGAAGTCATCAATCATAATCCAATTTGCTCTTGCCAATCTGGTTACACTGGTGATCCATTCACCAGATGTTATCCAATTCCACGTAAGACACATCTGCCATTTTGCCCATACCATTTTAATCTATGTATTTTAGCACCCCAAGCTGATATTCCAAAACCCGTGATTACAAACCCATGTGTGCCATCGCCATGTGGACCATTTTCTGAATGCAGGGATATTGGTGGTTCACCATCATGTTCTTGCTTGTCCACATATATAGGAAGCCCACCAAATTGTAGACCGGAATGCACAATCAATTCTGAGTGTTTGAGCAACTTGGCTTGTATAAAGGAAAAATGTAGGGATCCATGCCCAGGATCATGCGGGTCAAATGCTCGCTGCAATGTTATCAATCACACGCCAATTTGCACATGTCCCGAAGGTTATACTGGAGATCCGTTTACTAATTGTCATCCAAAACCACCTCCACGTAAGTGTCCCATTATTTATGTTAGTTGCTTTAAAGATTCACTTACAAATATTATAGCACCTGAGCCAGTTGCCACTGATCCTTGCAATCCATCACCATGCGGGCCAAATGCCCAATGCCGTGATGGTGTCTGTACTTGCTTACCGGAATATAGAGGTGATCCGTATAGGGGATGTAGACCAGAATGTGTCCTGAATAGTGACTGCAACCGAAACCAAGCTTGTATACGAAACAAATGTAAAGACCCATGCCCCGGAACTTGTGGACAAAATGCTGAGTGCAATGTCGTAAACCATATTCCAATGTGCTCATGTATTCAGGGTTATACAGGAGACGCCTTTGTCTTATGCTCACCTATACCACGTAAGACTACGTTGTCAAAAATTTGAAGAACCAGTCCAATTGATGCATTCATTTCAGCTCCAGTTAAAACCAACCCGTGCAATCCGAGTCCATGTGGACCAAACAGTCAATGTCGCGAAATTAATGGTCAAGCAGTATGCTCCTGTGTACCAGGTTACATTGGAAGTCCTCCGACTTGCAGACCCGAATGTGTGACAAGCTCAGAATGTTCCTTGAACGAAGCTTGTGTAAATCAAAAATGCATTAACCCATGTCCAGGAACATGTGGTATTAATGCTCAATGCCAGGTGATAAACCACAATCCAATTTGTAGTTGCATGCAACGACATACGGGTGACCCATTCACAAGATGCGTTCCAATACGTAAGCAAACTTCGAAATATTTTTCAGAATATTCACTCATTTATACTCTGTGTTTATCTAGAAGAAACACCAGTAATTGTCAATCCATGTCAGCCATCTCCATGTGGGCCGAATTCGCAATGCAGGGTTGTCGGAGATAGTCCTTCTTGCTCATGCCTGCAAGGATTCATAAGCACGCCTCCTAACTGTAGACCAGAATGTGTTAGCAATAGTGAATGCTCTAGTCATTTAGCATGTACGAACCAAAAGTGCACGGATCCTTGCCCAGGCACCTGTGGACAAAACGCAGAGTGCAGAGTAGTTAGTCACTCTCCAAACTGCGTCTGTATTACGGGATACGAAGGAAACGCATTTATACAGTGTCACCCCAAGGTGGAACCTGTAATGGTACAAGAACCTGCCACACCATGCATACCATCCCCATGTGGGGCTAACGCCCAATGTAGGGAACAAAATGGAGCTGGCGCTTGCTCATGTCTACCGGAACATATTGGTAATCCGTACGAAGGATGTCGACCGGAATGTACTCTAAATTCTGACTGCCCATCGAATAAGGCTTGCATAAACAACAAGTGCAAAGATCCTTGCCCAGGAACTTGTGGCCAGAATGCCAATTGTCAAGTTATCAATCATTTGCCATCGTGTACGTGCTTGACAGGATTCACGGGAGATCCATTCCGATATTGCAACCCAATTCCACCACAACGTACGTTACTTGATGGTTCCTGTCTAGTGGCAAAAGACAGGAATATCAATTTGTTAAAGAAATTGTCCCAATTTTAATTCTTGAAAACTTTTAGCTGTCCAACAAGAACCAGTCAACCCATGTAACCCATCTCCGTGTGGGCCAAATAGTCAATGTCGCGAAGTCAATGGTCAAGCTGTTTGCTCATGCCTACCCAACTATATTGGTAGCCCACCGGGTTGCAGACCTGAATGCACAGTTAGTTCTGAATGTCCTCAAACCCAGGCATGTGTTAATCAAAAGTGCGTCGACCCTTGCCCAGGAACCTGTGGCCTAAATGCCAAATGTAACGTGATCAACCATAGTCCAATTTGCTCTTGTACTGCTGGTTATACTGGGGATCCATTTACCAGATGTTATCCAGTGCCTCGTAAGATTTGCCCACCATTTTCGGTTCATTGCATAAAATTTGCGAATATTTTAGCCCCACAACAAGACCCACCAAAGCCAATTATTGTTAATCCATGTGTGCCATCACCTTGTGGTCCAAATTCACAATGCAGGGACATTGGAGGTTCACCTTCATGCTCATGCCTTGTAAATTACATTGGTAGTCCACCAAATTGTAGGCCGGAATGTACCATTAACTCGGAGTGCTCAAGCAATCTCGCATGTATCAGAGAAAAATGTAGGGACCCTTGCCCTGGATCATGTGGAACAAGCGCAAGATGTAGTGTCATAAATCACACACCAATTTGTACATGCCCTCAAGGATACACAGGAGACCCGTTCACAAACTGTTACCCCAAACCGCCACCACGTAAGAATTTCTTAATTTTAGAAGTGCAATATACACCAAGTTCCATTTCAGCACCCGAACCAGTAGCAACCGACCCTTGTAACCCATCACCTTGTGGACCAAATGCTCAATGCAACAATGGAGTTTGTACTTGCTTACCAGAATATCAAGGTGATCCTTATAGAGGATGCAGACCAGAATGTGTCCTGAATAGTGACTGCAACAGAAACCAAGCTTGCATTAGAAACAAATGTAAAGACCCATGTCCCGGAACTTGTGGACAAAATGCTGAGTGTAATGTCGTAAACCACATTCCAATGTGCTCATGCATAGCTAAACATACAGGAAATGCTTTCGTCGCTTGCTATCCGATACAAGAGCCAGTCAAAACCAACCCATGCAACCCATCACCCTGTGGGCCAAATAGCCAGTGTAGGGAGATAAATGGTCAAGCAGTCTGCTCCTGTGTACCGGGTTATATTGGAAGCCCACCAACATGCAGACCCGAATGTGTGACCAGTTCCGAATGTAGTCTGAATCAAGCTTGTGTCAATCAGAAATGCATCGACCCATGCCCAGGAACCTGCGGTATTTCCGCTCTTTGCCAAGTGGTCAACCATAACCCGATTTGTAGCTGCCCTGTAGATTATACCGGTGATCCTTTCATTAGATGTCTTCAAATACGTAAGTTTCTGATCCCTATAATTGGTGAGTTATGACCAAACTTTTCAACATCTCGTAGAAGCTGAACCTGTGGAAGTTAAAGACCCATGCCAACCATCACCGTGTGGACCAAACGCACAATGCCGCGTAGTTAACAATTCACCTTCGTGTTCATGCTTGCCAGAATTCATTGGAAGTCCACCGAATTGCAGACCGGAATGCGTTAGTAATAGTGAGTGCGGAAATCATTTGGCGTGCATCAATAACAAATGCAAAGACCCATGTCCGGGAACATGCGGAACAAATGCCGAATGTCGAGTGGTAAGCCACACACCAAACTGTGTTTGTATACCTGGATACTTTGGAAATCCATTTACAAGATGCGACGTTATTGAAGGTAGTTCCCCAGATTTTTAAACCAATTGGTATCTTATCGAGAAAATTCGTTTCAGCCCCCAAGCCGCAAGAGCATATCAATCCATGTTTCCCATCACCATGTGGAACAAATGCAATCTGCCAAGAACGAAACAATGCGGGTTCTTGTGTTTGCCAGCCAGAATATATTGGCAATCCTTACGAGGGTTGCAGACCTGAATGTACCCTCAATTCTGACTGCCCATCGAATAAGGCATGTATCAATAACAAGTGCAAGGATCCTTGTCCAGGAACATGTGGTCAAAATGCGGAATGCCATGTTGTTAACCATTTGCCTTCGTGTATCTGTCGACCTGGATATACTGGTGATCCATTCCGATATTGCCATTTACCACCACCTGAACGTAAGAACTCAATCCAGTTAGAAAGTAGCATTTTCAAGTGTAAATTTACAGCGGTCCAACAAGACGTGGTTAACCCATGCCAACCTTCACCTTGCGGACCGAATTCGCAATGTCGCGAAGTAAACGGTCAAGCCGTTTGCTCATGTTTGCCAGAATTTATCGGTAGCCCACCAGCTTGTCGTCCAGAATGCACTGTTAGTTCAGAATGCGACCTGAAGAAAGCATGTGTAAATCAAAAATGCATTGATCCATGTCCCGGAACATGCGGATTGAATGCACGATGTGAGGTCCTAAATCATAGTCCAATATGTTCGTGCCAATCTGGTTACACTGGAGATCCATTCACGCGTTGCTATCCAATTCCTCGTAAGTTGGATATTTTTCAAGTTTTCTGGAAACGACCAAATAATCAAATTTTAGCACCACCACAAGACCCACCAAAGCCAATTTATGTCAACCCATGTCTGCCCTCACCATGCGGACCGTTCTCTCAATGCAGGGACATTGGTGGTTCACCATCATGTTCATGTATTGCAAATTATATTGGAAGTCCTCCAAATTGCCGACCGGAATGCACAATTAATTCAGAATGTTCGAGTAACTTGGCTTGTATAAGGGAAAAGTGTAGGGACCCATGCCCTGGTTCATGTGGCACAAGTGCCCAATGCAATGTTATCAATCACACACCAATCTGTGTTTGCCCAGAAGGATACACAGGAGATCCATTTACAAACTGCTATCCAAAACCACCACCACGTAAGACTATTTACTTTTTAAATTTCCCATCGATCAATTTAGGTTTTATAGCTCCAGAACCAGTAGCAACTGACCCATGCAATCCGTCCCCTTGTGGACCAAATGCACAATGTCAAAACGGTATCTGTACTTGCATCTCTGAATATCAAGGAGATCCGTATAGAGGATGCAGACCTGAATGTATTTTGAACAATGACTGCTCTAAGAACTTGGCTTGCATACGGAATAAATGCAAAGATCCATGCCCAGGAACCTGTGGCCAAAATGCAGAATGCGCGGTGGTTAACCATATTCCGATGTGCTCATGCATCAATGGTTACACCGGAAATGCATTCGTCCTATGTTCGAAGATACCTCGTAAGCCTCTAGATACTTTAGATGAAAATTTTATTATACCGTTTGGAATTTTAGCACCAGTCAAGACAAACCCTTGCAATCCAAGTCCATGTGGACCCAACAGTATATGCCGCGAAATTAATGGCCAAGGGGTTTGTTCGTGTGTTCAAGGCTTTGTAGGTGCTCCTCCAACTTGTAGACCTGAATGTGTAACATCTTCAGAATGCCCACTCAACGAAGCTTGTGTGAATCAAAAGTGTATTGACCCATGTCCTGGTACATGCGGCCTTTTGGCGCGCTGTCAAGTAGTGAACCACAACCCAATATGCACTTGTCCTGTGAGACACACTGGTGATCCATTTATTCGCTGCCTCCTAATTCGTAAGTTCAAAGTTTAATTGAATCAGAAAGGCGTAATTAACGTTTTTAATTGTAGAAGAAGAACCAGTTATTATTAATTTGTGCTCGCCATCACCATGTGGGCCAAATTCGCAATGCAGGGTCGTAAACGAGGCTCCTTCGTGTAGTTGCTTACCGGAATTTGTAGGTGCTCCTCCAAATTGCAGACCAGAATGCGTAAGCAATCCCGAATGTCCAAATCATTTGGCTTGTATCAATCAGAAGTGTAAGGACCCGTGTCCGGGAACATGTGGACAAAACGCTGAATGTCGCGTGGTCAGTCATACACCACAATGTGTCTGTTTGTCAGGCTACACTGGAGATCCATATGGAAGATGCATTCTACCAGAGAGTAAGAAAAAATTAGTTAATAAGAGGTAGAACGATAAAGCATTGGAACCATTTCAGTTTCAATACCTCGACCTGTCGAATCAATTAATCCGTGTGTACCCTCACCTTGTGGGGCTAATGCCATCTGCAAGGAACGTAACAATGCGGGTTCATGCATCTGTCTTCCGGACTATTTTGGAAATCCTTATGAAGGATGTAGACCTGAGTGTATTCTCAACACAGATTGCCTATCGAATAGGGCTTGTATAAACAACAAGTGCAAAGACCCATGTCCGGGAACATGCGGACAGAATGCCAACTGTCAAGTTATCAATCATTTACCATCGTGCACTTGCATTCCGCAATATACAGGAGATCCGTTCAGATATTGCCATTTACCACCACCAGAACGTACGTGATTAAAACTAACCCCATAATCAACCAATCTAATGATGCTGTAAAAATTTCAGCCGTCCAACACGTGCCCGTTGACCCATGTAACCCTTCACCTTGTGGACCAAACAGTCAATGCAGAAATATCAACGATCAAGCAATCTGCTCATGTTTACCACAATATATCGGTAATCCTCCCGGTTGCCGACCTGAATGTACCGTCAGTGCGGAATGTCCTTTGACTAAAGCCTGTGTCAATCAGAAATGTATTGACCCATGCCCTGGAACTTGCGGTTTGAATGCGCGATGCGAGGTGATCAATCACAGCCCCATTTGCTCGTGTCTGGTTCAACATACCGGTGATCCATTCACACGCTGCTATCCAATACCACGTAAGATATTTCTAAAATTTGCAAGGACAAAATTCCAGTGTTCAATTTTAGCGCCCCCACAAGACCCACCGAAACCGGTGATTATTAATCCTTGCTTACCATCGCCGTGTGGTCCTTATTCGCAATGCCGTGACTTTGGAGGTGCTCCCTCATGCTCTTGCTTGCCCAACTACATTGGCCAACCACCAAACTGTAGACCAGAATGTACAATTAATGCGGAGTGTTCGAGCAATTTGGCTTGTCTACGGGAAAAATGTAGGGACCCATGCCCAGGATCATGTGGTGCTTCAGCTAGATGCAATGTGATTAATCACACACCGATTTGCACTTGTCCTGAGGGTTATACCGGAGATCCGTTTACGAACTGCTACCCGAAACCTCTACCACGTGAGATACCCATTAAATTCAGACCTTTAGGTATATTTATACTATACATTTCTTATAGCGCCAACTCCAGTTGAGAGTGATCCTTGTAATCCATCGCCTTGCGGTGCGAATGCCCAGTGCAACAATGGTGTTTGTACTTGTTTACCAGAATACTTGGGAGATCCTTACAGAGGATGCAAACCAGAATGCGTACTGAATACCGAATGCAGCAGGAATTTAGCTTGCATACGATACAAATGCAAAGACCCTTGTCCGGGAACTTGCGGACAAAATGCCGAATGTTCTGTAGTCAATCACATCCCAATGTGTACTTGTCTACAAGGATATTCTGGCGATCCATTCTACGTCTGCCGTAAAATCGAGAGTACGTTGATTCGCATTGACCAATAGTCACCCATATTGACTTACTTTGCGTTTTTAGCCCCAGCACCAACCCACCCGTGCAACCCAAGCCCTTGCGGACCAAACAGTCATTGCAGGGAAATTAACGGTCAAGCTGTATGTTCTTGTATTGCTGGTTATATAGGAAGCCCACCAACTTGCCGCCCTGAATGTGTAACTAGCGCAGAATGCTCCCTGAATCTGGCGTGTGTGGCCCAAAAGTGTATTGACCCTTGCCCAGGAACCTGCGGAATTATTGCCCAATGCCACGTGGTAAACCACAACCCAATTTGTAGTTGCCCACCAAGGCACACCGGTGACCCCTTCACTAGGTGCTACCCAATACGTAAGACTTGCGGAAAAAACCAAGTGGCTTGTACTCATTTTCATATTCTTTAGCGGAAGAGCGACCAAGACCTATCGATATACCAAGGGACCCCTGCATACCCTCACCTTGCGGACCCAATTCGAAATGCGACCCACTGCCGAATGACCAATATACATGCACATGTTTGTTGTCCTTTATCGGCGAGCCACCAAATTGTAGACCCGAATGCGTTGCCAACCATGAGTGTGCCTCCAACTTAGCGTGTATCAATCAGAAATGCAAAGACCCTTGCCCAGGATCATGCGGCTACAATGCCGAATGTCATGTGATACACCACATTCCGAATTGCGCGTGCATCAATTCATATATCGGGGATCCATTTACTTCTTGCCAGCCAGCCCCACGTAAGCGTTGATTCTTTTTTCTAGATCTATACGTCTTTTACTTTTACTGTGTATCTTTAAGAGCTTTTGACTTCTTATCTTTGACTGTGATCGTATTTAATGACATGTTATTAATTTCGTATAGCAACGCCTCCACCGCCACCAGAAAAATCCGACCCATGTATACCATCACCATGTGGGTCCAACGCCAGATGTCGAGTGGAATACAACCGCGCTGTTTGCGAATGTCTGCCAGAATATCACGGCAATCCGTATGACAATTGTCGACCTGAATGTGTCGCCAATTCTGATTGTCCCATGAACCGAGCGTGTATTCGCAACAAATGTCAAGACCCATGCCCAGGAACATGCGGAATTAATGCACAATGCGATGTAATTAACCATATTCCGATGTGTACATGCATTGGTGGTTACACAGGAGATGCCTTCAGACTTTGCCATTTAATACCACGTGAAGGTATGTTTCTAATTTTCAAAACTTTGGAGTTTAATAACTCTAAAAATTTTAGAACCAGTTGGAGACCCATGTCATCCATCACCATGTGGCATCAATACAATATGTCGTCCTTCGGGAAGCAATGCTATTTGTGAATGCCTACCAGGATTCTTTGGAAGTCCCAACAATGGCGGCTGTAGACCAGAGTGCACCATCAGTGCAGATTGTCCCAGAAATCAAGCTTGCTCCAACATGAAATGTATCGACCCATGCCCCGGTGTATGTGGATTCAATGCTTTGTGCCAGGTCATCAATCACAGTCCAGTGTGCAGTTGCCCACCACCAATGGTCGGAGATCCCTTCACGCTGTGCAGAGAACCACAAGCTGAACCGACCGACCCATGCAATCCATCACCTTGTCGAGCTAACGGACAGTGTAGGGTGCAAAACAATGCAGCAACCTGCGAGTATCCAGAATGCGTCATCAATCAGGATTGCCCACGTGACCGAGCTTGTTACTCTCAGAAATGTAGAGATCCTTGCAGGGACGCTTGCGGATTGAACGCCTTATGCCAACCCATCAATCATAAAGCTGTGTGCTCATGTCCAACTGGATACGTTGGAGTTCCAGAAATCCATTGTAGAATCCAACCAGTAGAACCACCTAAGCCGGAGTGCATCCAGGATTCAGAATGTGCCCAGGACAAATCCTGTATTAACCAACAATGTAGGAACCCATGCATCGAAAATCATAACATCTGTGGGGTTAACGCTGAATGTCGGGTTCAAACCCATCGACCCATATGTATATGTCGCAATGGATATACCGGAAATGCACAAAGTTCTTGCTATGAAAGTAAGTCTAAATTCATAACGTATTTAATATCCGAACAAACAAACAATTTTGTATTAATTTATTCTAGTTGGTTGCCGTTCAGATTCTGACTGTCCAGCAATTCAATCATGTGTGAACAGGGAATGTGTTGACCCATGTTCGTACACTCAATGTGGAATTAACGCATTCTGTAGGGCAGATTCCAACCATCGTGCTCGATGCTATTGCCCGAATCGTTTCCGAGGCGATCCACATGTAAATTGCGAACGACCTGAATGCACAGTCAATGAAGAATGCCCGTTCAATTTGGCTTGCCGTAATGAGCGATGTGAAGATCCTTGCAATTGCGGCTTCGGAGCCCTTTGCCACGTCACCAATCATCAACCACAATGTGCCTGCCCACCTGGCTACATTGGCAATCCGTTGATTTCTTGCAATTTGGCTCCTCAACAAGAACCGCAATGTAAAATGGACGCAGACTGTGCCAGCAAACTTGCTTGCTTTAGTGGCATCTGCAAGAATCCTTGTATTGAAACGAAGCCTTGTGGAGCAAATGCTGAGTGCAGCGTTGTGGACACTCTTCCTCTGCGTACCATGTCTTGCTTATGCTTGCCAGGTTACGTAGGAGATGCGGACAAAGAATGCCGACTTGGTAAGTGTAAACCCATAACGACAAAGAATAATGTGATTATTACTTTTGCAGCAATTAACAATTATCTGAGCAATAGGATTGAACCCAAATATCCCACCATTCCCTAGCAGCAACCAATTCAGAATATTAACTTCTGCAATTCAACGTTGATGTGTTTCTAACTTGTTTTGTCTTAGCTCCTCAAGATGTACCAGGATGCAAATCGAACAGCGATTGCTCGTTGACTGAAACCTGCTTGAACCGCCAATGTGTGAATCCTTGCCATGTTGCGAATCCATGCGCCTTGTCTGCAGAATGTACACCAACCAATCATAAGGCAATATGCAGATGTCCAGCAGGTTTAGTTGGTGATGCATTCATCAAGTGTAGCCAAGGTAATTCTTCGAATTCGACAATCAAATTCCAAAATATTAATGTTTTCAAATTTTGCAATTAGTTCCACAAATCAAACCCGAATGTGTAAGCAATTCAGAATGTGCAAATGACAGAGCCTGCGTGAATCAACGTTGTCAAGATCCTTGTGCCTTGTCGAATCCTTGCGGAAACAACGCTATTTGTAGAACAAGCCAACATCATCCAACTTGTAAATGCCCGGATGGTTGGGGCGGAAATCCACAAGTTTTGTGCTACAAACGTAAGTTTTTCAATGTTGAAAACAATGACAAGAATTAATTCAATTTCTTGTATTATCCTGACAGCCGAATGCAAAGTGGACGACGAATGTCCATACGATAAAGCCTGCATCAATGAAAATTGTTTGAATCCTTGTGCGACAACATCTTGCGGCCGAGGAGCGGAATGCGTCATCCATTCCCATCGGGCCAAATGCCAGTGTCCATTCGGCACCCAAGGAAATCCATTAGTGTCCTGTATAGCTGGTGTTTGTCAGTATAACGAGGATTGTGCCGATCATGAAGCCTGCGACCGTTTGAACCGAGTCTGTCGACCTGTTTGTGATGAGGACTCTTGCGCACCAACTGCAACCTGCACGGGAAGAAACCACCAGCCAATGTGTCAGTGTCCAACTGGTACCAACGGTAATCCTTACCAGGAATGTCTTCAAAGTCGCCAACCTGGACCGGAATGTAGAGCTGATTCCGATTGTCCTCTGGAGTTGGTATGCATTAATGGTCATTGTCAGAATCCGTGTGCTTCCGCCAATGTTTGCTCCATCGACCAAGAGTGCCGCGTCCTCGATTCGGTTCCTTTGCGCACAGTAATGTGCCAATGCCCACCCGACACCTTCATTGACAACAATGGCAGATGCAGGAAAATCATCTATGATCAAGCGCAATGTCATCTGGACACAGATTGCAGCGATAGGGAGAAATGCGTTCGAGGATCATGCCGAGACGCTTGCAGTATTGACCACTGTGGAATCAATGCCCAATGTAACTCTAGGTATCATCAAGCCTTATGCACCTGTGCTCCAGGATACACCGGAAATGCTCATGTCGAATGCGTTAATAGTAAGTTAGACTTGAATCGAGTGAATCATTTCTGTAACCAATTCTTTGCAGTACCAAAAACACCAACGGTTATACCCGTACCAGAATGTTTCTCTGACAATGATTGCACCTACGATAAGACCTGCAGGAATGATAGATGCGTCAACCCATGTATCTCTGACAAACCATGCGCCATTGGTGCTTTCTGCTCAATCAACAACCATAGGGCAATTTGTGCTTGTCCATCTGGATATGAGGGAAATCCCAAGATTGAATGCTTACCACGTAAGTTACTCAAACTTTAGAAGCCCTATAAACTACTTACTTATGCTTTGTTTTCATTACAGCGGTTGAACCAACAGTTGGCTGCAAATCAAATAGTGAATGTTCAAGATCGGAAGCATGTGTTAATGCCAGATGTGTCAGCCCATGTAACTGTGGACCACATGCCGAATGCAGAGTCAGCAATCACTATCCTATTTGTTATTGTAAGCCAGGATATTCAGGCAACCCACAAATTGGATGTGTTAAAAGTAAGTTTAAAACTCGTAAATTTCAGTATGATAGTAATCTGATTCTAATCAATTTCTTTAGTGGGCTGCCAAAGTGACAACGAATGTGCTGACGACAAGCAGTGCTACAATGGACAATGCATCAATCCTTGCATCTTGGGAGATCCATGTGCTACAAGCGCTGAATGTTACGGCAACCACCATCGTGCCACGTGCAAATGTCCTTCGGGATACTCGGGCAATCCATTCGAACGTTGCGAACGAATTGAATGCCACGTTGATGCAGAATGCCCATTGAATCGCGCCTGTATCCAACAACGCTGCGTGGATCCTTGCTCAAGTGTAGCCAATCCCCCTTGCGCGCAAAATGCGATCTGTTACGCGCAGAACCATGCAGCCGGTTGCCTATGCCCGCCGCACTTACCGGAAGGAAACCCTCTATCGTACTGTACAGCCCCAGTCATTATTGCTGGTAAAGCCGAATGTGTCATAGATATTGACTGTCCCAGCAAACTCGCCTGCATTAAGAACTCATGCGTCAATCCATGCCATGAACTCTCGCCCTGCCATCGTACGGCTGAATGCTCCGTGCTAGATACTGTGCCCGTTAGAACAATGATTTGCACTTGTCCTGAAGGTTGGGTACCAAATGAGGAAGGCGAATGCCACGCTGTTATTGTACCAAGTCCACCTGGTTGCACCACTGATGATGACTGTCCCTCCAATGAAGCCTGTACTAATCGAATGTGTAAGAACCCATGTGACTGCGGCACGAATAGCGCCTGCTATGTCCAAAACCATCGACCAATCTGCTCTTGTGAAGAAGGGTATGAAGGAAACCCGAAGATAGCTTGTCGTGCAGTGGGATGTCGTATTGACTCGGAGTGCGAATCCGGAAAGGCCTGTGTTAATGGAAATTGCATAAATCCTTGCTTGATCCGAGATAATTGCGGAATTAACGCCGAATGTTACGTCTTTAGAAACCGTGCTGAATGCAGATGCCTTAGTGGATATCGTGGAAACCCTCTAGATAGGTGTATGATTGTAGGCTGCACCTCAAATAGTGACTGCCCTACAGACAGGCAATGCATTAATGCCCAGTGTATAAACCCGTGCGTCTATGATAACCCTTGCTCGCCTAGGGCTGAATGCAGGGTGCAAAATCACATTGCCCTATGCAGATGTCCAGCTGGATATCTTGGTAACCCATATGTCGATTGCCGCCGCGAACCACAACCTGAATGCAAACAAGATTACGAATGTCCATCTAAACTAGCCTGCATCAGGAACAAATGCCAGAACCCTTGCGCCATCTTGGAACCATGCCATACCCCTGCTGAATGCGAAGTCGTTCCTTCAGTACCAGTCCGAACGATGATTTGTATCTGCCCACCAGGATACATTAGCAGTGGTAGTGGAACATGTGTACCTACCATCCCTGTTAAAGAAGTTGGCGGTTGCGTTACCGATAAGGATTGTCCTGCGGAACGAGCCTGTGTTCAAGGCATCTGCAAAGACCCATGCAGTTGCGGACCCAACGCAGAATGTCGAATTAAGAACCATAAACCTGTCTGTACTTGTCGCCAAGGCTACGATGGCAACCCAGAAATTGAGTGCACTAAGGTTGGTTGCAGAAGTGACACAGAATGTTCAGGTACCCACTCTTGCATTAACAGACAATGTGTTGCTGTTTGCGATGCTACAACCTGCGGTGTCCAAGCGAATTGTTTAGGCATTAACCATCGTGCAATCTGCGAATGTTTGCCGGGTTATCAAGGTAACCCCAAGACTGCCTGCATACTAATTGGCTGTCGATCCGATTCGGAATGTCCTTTGGATAGAGCGTGCGTCAACCAGAAATGTACAAGTCCCTGTGATGGTAATCCATGTACGACCTCTTCAATTTGCCGAGTATTTGACCATAAGGCGGTTTGCGCTTGCTCACCAGGATTCAATGGTGATGGCAAAGGAGGTTGCGCTAAGGAGGAAGAAAAATGCCGTTCTGATTCGGACTGCCCCTCGCAGACTGCATGCATAAACAATGAATGCGTCAACCCTTGCAATGCTACTGAACCTTGCGGTGTCAATGCGGACTGTAGAATTATCGATACCTCCCCTGTTAGAACCATGATCTGCGAATGTTTGCCCGGATATCAAGGCAATGCCGCAGTCCAATGTGATAAGAGTAAGTCTAATAATCATTTCATTATTATTAACTCAGAATTGTCATGCAGAATTTGTCTAGAATTGCTTCTAATTAATGAATTTATTTATTCCAGTGGCTTTATGTCGAACGGATAAGGGATATATTACAACACCTGATGGTAACTGTGTTTGCCCACCAAACACAGCCCTCAATGAAAATGACGAATGCGTCCTGTGTCCAATTGAGAAGGGATTGAAGGTTGATGAACGTGGACGCTGCGTTTGCGCTTTGGAAAGAGGTCTCAACATCGACGAACGTGGAAACTGCGTCTGCCCTGTTGAATTTGGCTACCGGCTGGATTCACGTGGCAATTGCGTCCCTGTGACCGGACCGGAATGTGAACAGGATGATCACTGCCCCGACCATCGATTCTGCAATCCAGCAACCAAGACCTGCGATGATCCTTGCGCCATTAAGAACTGCGGAATCAATGCCCTTTGTAATGCAACCAACCATCAAGCTGTATGTCAGTGCATAACCGGCTACACTGGAGATCCGGAAGTACTCTGCAACCGAACATCACCATTCCGTACGGACTTCCCAAGACCTGAAATGGTTGTAAGTTGTCTCTCGGATGGTGTACAAGTAGAGATTCATATCACCGAACCTGGATTTAACGGAGTACTCTATGTGAAAGGTCATAGCAAGGATGAACAATGCCGAAGAGTTGTCACATTACCATCAGACACCCTAAATAGAATCGAATACTTCAAGGTGCAATTCGGCAATTGTGGCCTCATCCATGTGAATGGACAAGCAAGTTTCGTCCTCGTGATCCAGAAACATCCAAAATTGGTGACCTACAAGGCGCAGGCATACCATATTAAATGCGTCTATCAAACCGGTGAACAGAATGTCACTTTGGGCTTCAATGTCTCTATGCTTACAACGGCTGGAACCATCGCAAACACGGGGCCACCTCCAACGTGCCTCATGAAGATCGTCACACCGACAGGACAGGAAATCAATTCCGCTGAAATCGGTGATAATTTGATGCTACAAGTTGATGTTCAACCGGGATCTATCTATGGTGGTTTCGCAAGGAGTTGTGTGGCGAAGACCATGGAGGATAACATTGAAAACGAGTATTTGGTCACTGATGAAAATGGTTGTGCCACCGATCCTACAATATTCGGAGAATGGGAATACAATTCTGATACGCAGAGCTTGCTTGCAAGTTTCAATGCATTCAAGTTCCCAAGTAGTGACAACATAAGATTCCAATGTAATATTCGAGTTTGCTTTGGAAAATGTCAACCGGTGAGTTTTCTTCAAACACATTTTTTTATTATTTTCCGAAATTCATTACCTTATTTTATTGCAATGTATGAATGTAAATTAATGATCTTATTCTTTCTAAAGGTCAACTGTCGTGGTTACAATGCCTTTGGCCGAAGAAAACGAGACGTTGACGATGAAAATAATACTGATTTGGCCACAAATGGAGATCTGTTGAGCGGACAACTTCGTGAAGAAATCACCATCCAATCAAATGCTATCCTTACATTTGAAAGACGTGAGGAACGATTCACCGATCCACAAGAAGGTTTGTCTATTTACATTTTCATCACCAAGTTGATACATCTTATAAATGTGAACATTGAACATTGTTGCAGCTCCAGATGCGCAAAGAGTGGAAGATATTTGTGTCTCAATGATCGGCTTCATCATCGCGCTGATTATCACGGCTTTGCTGGCATTAGTTGCGGTTGCTGTAGCTGTTTCCTGCTGGTTGATGGCCTATCGTCGCAGGCCGAAGACCACCGGGCCACTTCCGCATCCGCCGGAGTTTCCAAATCCACTCTTCACCACTCCGGAGCCAATGGCCGAACCAAGCCCCGACTACCTCACGTAATACCTAATAAGAAGAAACAAATATCGAATCATAAGAAAACGAATACTCAAACAGTAACCGAAGAAAAGACGATGTGGTAAGAAACGAAAGAGAGAAACTGATTAACTGAAAATAACTTGTATTATATATACATATGTGTTTATTTATGATCGATGCTTGACAGCATTGAGGAACGTTCCGGCGCGTTCGTCTTTACGTACTACAATCTCTTGGTTATTATAGCTACTCACTCTACGATAATACTGCCAAAATAAAGACAACGCCGCGTTCATCAATTCTGTCGAACAGTATAGTAAATAATAGAGCGACCAATGTGAAGGCAAATCCTCGGTGGATTTGTGATCTCATTGGTACCAGCTATCTTTTCCTCTGGCTTCCTACGAAACATATTTGATAGATTATTTTAATTTCGCGATTTGCAACAACAAGGGAATTGATTTTAGTAATTTAATACACGGTGGCGGTTCTTAATCTTCCTAACTTCTAGTAACATTCAATTTCGCCTCTCTTCCTTATTAGCCTCTTCCCTTGCAATCCACATTCTTCTAATAGGTTCGCCTTCAAACGCGCTCGACTCGCTCGAAACGAAAGCCATTGGAAGATTTAGCCATTATATAATTTAGAGATAGATGCATTACATTTAATAATTAATAAGACTATTATTTTTTGATTTTTTATTGTATAAAGTGTGTGAATGCGAGATGTATGTTTTACTCGACTTGTAGAAGAAATAATGGTGCTGACTGTTTCTCTACTTGAACGGTCATTTTTAGTCAATCACTCACTACCTAGATTCTCTATTAAACAAAGAATTCAATGCAAATTGATTATGGCGATCTACGAACAACGCAGACATATGATGCGTGTGCATTTTATTATTTTACTAATTTATTCTAGACAAGAAAAAAGTATTTTGTTGCAATGTAATAACTATCGTCGTTACAATCCCTTAGTAATTAATATCTAACTTGATTCCTCTTTGTCGTTTTGTGATAATTGCTTCCACAATAAACTTGTTTAATAATGACAATGATTTATTTTTTTTGTACACCTACCTTAATGTAAATCGTCAATTTAATTATTTTTAAACTTGTTGCAATTGGGATTTTATCATATGATAAACAGGAAACTTGCAAATCGGTAAAAGACATGAAAAAATTAATTAGGCATCCGTGATAACTTTTGTGAGGCAAATTCAATTATCTATCGTCTTTTATAGTTTTCATTATTAAGGCACTTTTTGTCTTAATCGCCGACTTTCGGTATTGTTGATATTTTGAGAAGTGAAAACTTCTTTAGGCGTGATGTAAAAAATATGGGGAGTGAATTGAATTGGTGGCTTACACTCTGAATGAAACGCTATTTCGGCTATAATCGATTCTAGTTGAGTGAGAGAGATTATCATCTATCACTGCAATGATGGACAATAGGAATGGAATGCATATAAATCACTTGTACGAATTAAATTTTTCAAATATATTAAGCCCACACCGTGCATTTCTTTAAAAATTATTTAATTACACTCGGTGGTGGATTTCTGAAAAGGTCTGGGATTTATCTTCATATAAATTAAAATCAGCTAATTTATAATATACATATTTTTATTGATTAGCAATAATAATATTTTACATCAATAAGGTGAAAGTACACACATCTTATAGAATAAGAAAGTAAAACTGTACATATTGTATGTATATATCTTGCCAATAAAGAACCAGGAAACTTATTTACAAATATAATTAAAATTTCAAAATTTTCTGACCTCTGAACATACACGAATAATAATTACAAAAAAATAATTTCAACATTCAATCTGCGGTTCATACACGCCATCAAAAATAGTCTCAATTCGAGATCACAAAGATAATTTGCATTTATACCCCGCAAAATCAAAAGGGTCCTTGACAGAACTTAGCCATGGTCATACCAATTAATAAATGATTTATCTATTTGAATAACTAATGTATGACCATGCCCACCCCCGCGTCGTGGACGCGTCTGCCAAGAATTACCCAGGTGGAACTTTTTTGAGCAAATTTTCTGGTTCCCCTGGGCCGGGTTAATGATTTTGCGACTTGTACTCCTACCGAGTGTAAGAAATCAAAATCCAAGGCACCCGTGAAAAAAAACCAAAAACACATATTTGCGGGGAGGGTGGAGAGGGTAGTGGATGGCCATCCAAGGATAAAGCTATCAATTGAACAATAAAATCAAAAACCATTTTTTACGCTTGTTGATCCTGGAATCGC